>PVIR01032657.1:0-18331 GCA_004026965.1 Petromus typicus
CTCATTTGTCAGAATCCTTTGTCAACAGCTTTCTGGGTGGCCACACTTTCTCAGTCCACTAGTATTGTGGAACAGCAGGATATGAGATGAGAGTTGAAAAGGATACTGCTCCCATTCGAAGACTCCAGACTCCATTTATCGATGGGGAGGGACACAGGATGCTGGGGGGTGGGTCTGGGAATAGACTGCAGGATCCCCAAATTCAGATCTTGCTTCCCATCTGCCACCTTTCAATAAAGTTTGTTTTTGTGTAAGGCTATGTGTCTGTTACCGAGGAGGCTGCCTTGCTAAGAGCTTTGCTTGTGGGCTAGTAGCTCAGGGAACCCCTTGCCCTGTGAGGTAATTCCTGCTTTGCAGCTCATTTCTAAAGAAAGTGGGTCATTCCCTAGCATGGGAAAGCTGAGCAGCAGGACGTGGCCCCCGGTGTGGTAACAGCATTGGACCGTGGGCTGTCGATAAATGCTCCGTGGTGGTTTCCACGATGTTGTATGAATGTGTACTTCCCCACCGTTGGCCTCCAGTAAGAGGGGAAAGATGTCCAGGTGCAGGGCATCCCCAGTCCCTGGGCGTCCATGTGTTAGATGTCTTAATACCAAAGGGGGCTGTCTGCACCCACAAGGCCTCCAGGTCAGGAGAGGCCACAGCAGGAGCACCCTGTCCTGTGCTGGTGAGGGAGGAATATCAATCAGTCTGCTCTGGGGCAGGGGACCACAGGCAGCCAGCAGTTGCCGTCTGGGAGGGTCTCAGCCTGGCAGGAAAGCTTCTGCTATAGCTGGTATTTCCTAAGGGAATGAGACAAGGGTTTGGGGGGCATTTTTATTACTCATGATTATCTTCAAAGTATATTGGGAAAAAATCATGACCAGACCACCAAACCTGTGTAGGGCGGAGAGGCCAGAGTTGGCCTTTAGTGCTAAAAAGTAAGATGAGCTGGCTTACTACATCATATGAGTATTGCATGTAGGAGGGGGGAGGCCTGGGAAAAGTAGGTGGGTCTGGAAGATAAGGCAAGCCAGCCTGGGGTGAACGAAGTGGAATTAGTTGTAGAACGGACTTTGGGGTGCTGTGGAGGTGGGAGGCCGGTTGCCTTTCATTGAGCAGAGTGGTGTCCAGGCTGGGTGGGGCCGAACTGGGGACCACTTAGGAGGAAGGGGAAGCAGCACCCAGGAAGTGATTCAGGGCTGCGTCTGACTGGATTGCACCGGATTTTAGCACTGTCTGCTCAACTTGTTCCTCCACCCCTCCAGTCACTCCTGCCAGCGGCAGGAGACCTCAAGGTAGGCGGCAGGTCCTGGGTGTCAGTTGACCAGGCTCTGTGGCCCATGGACTTTCCAGGCTGGCCTCTCCCGCCCTCCAGTATTTGGCCGGGGCTGTTCCCCTGAGCCCTGGAAGTCCTGGGTGCCCTTGAGTCCCAGTGTACTTCCCTGAGGCTGGGCAGGCTTGACTTTCTCTGAACAGGCTTAGGCTGGCTCCGGTGCAGCCTGTGTGGGTCCTAATTGCTCAACACGTGCTGTATTTAAATTTGTGATCATGTTTTTATCCTGCCAAGGGAATGACTGCACCACCCCGAAGGGCTCCTGGAGGCTCCTGATTTCTGATAGCGCAGGCATGCACACACTGTTCTGAGAGATGAGCCAACAGGCCGAGGGAGTGGCCCTGAGTCACGGCTGCGTGGAAGCCTTGAACCTGGCCGCTGCTCTGTGCTGGCCTGGGACAGACCTGCCCCTCGGCTCCTGTGAGGCACCTTGGTGACTCTCATCCCCCAGAGGCTCTTGGGGTCCCTGGGAGCACAGGACTGGGACAGGCTGCAGAAGGACTGGAGGAAGCGGAGCAGAGCTCAGAGTCCAGTTCACATGGAAGGGGGCAGGTGGAGGAAACGGAGACAGCACTCAGGAGGGGTGGCCTGCCCCACATCCACGCGTAAGGAAGGGAAGCAGGGAACCATGGACCTGGTCTCAGGGCAGAGGGGGATGTGTCTGCCTGGGATGTGGAAAGCCACCGACACAGCACCGGAGTCAGGCACCGGGGCAAAGTTGTGAAGCCCTCAGCTGGGCTCCACCGACTCAGAGCAGGAGAAAGAACCAACAGTGAAGTTGCTTTAATGGGTTGCACTTGGTCACAGTACCATGTGCCACAGGATAGCCAGCTCGGAACCACTGAGACGCCACCTGCATGGGGCTGTGAGGCAGCCGTGTGGGCACTTCGGCTCTCACCTTCTGGATGCTGAGCCTCGGCAGCTGAGTGGCAGGGGCTGGGAGGCAGGTGTCTCTGGGGACACCAGCCTGGAGGGGTTGTGGGTCCCAGTGTTTCCAGGATGCTGCACAGGGACCCGGGAATCGTTCTTGGGAATCTCCCAGCCAGGTCCTGAAGAAGGCAAAGAGGAGGTAGGGGGCAGAGGTAATAGCTCCCACCCCTCCATTCAAGGCCTAGACCAGGACCTGAGCAGAAGTGGACGTCCCAGGGTGTGGCTTCTGCTCTAACCGTTGCCTAAGGAGCCAGGTCCCATCCAGATGCTGCTCCTGGTGACCTCAAACCTTCCAACTGAGCTGCTGTGAGCCCAGCTGTCCCTGGCTTCCAAGGGAAGAGCCAGTGGGTTGTCTGTCCTCCAGGTTTGGTGGCTACGGGAAAGGAACCAGGCTGTTCACCGTGGTGACTAGAGCTGGCCGAGGTGCAAACTCTGAGGTCCCTTGTTGCTTGGCCAGCCATCTGTCGGTAGGCCACGCTGAGGTCTGTGGCTTACAAAAGGAAGTGGCTGGAAAACTGTCTGTAGTCACCTGACCTGATGTCACTGGTATGCACAGCCCCAGCCTCCATTCGGACTCGGGGTGGGCAGTGTGGCTGTCTTCTACCTGGGGACGGGTCCCTGCAGGTGGCCTGTCTTGCTCACCTTCACATTCCCTTTTGGTGTCCACAGCATAGAGATCTGGACATGAACAGCTGTTAAGTTTTCACAAGACCCACCGCGGGAGGCCTAGGCACATTTGTGTTGTTCTAGAATGACAGCAGTTTCAAAAAAGCCATGTGCGCTCCGGGGTGCAGACATCAGGTGGATCTCAGGCTGGACAGTCTTGGTGGTGGTATTCCGGCAACCGTTTGATTTTGTTTTCTGGAGAACCCAGGGCCTCCAGCACCCCAGACCAGCACTTAACATAGAGCTGCTCCTCCAACCCGGAACACTGACAAGTCTTTTCCTTGCCCTTCTGCCTGCTTTGGCAGTGGAGGCAGAGGCAGGAGCTGGAGGGGGTGAGGGGTGATTTCCTGCCCCAGAAGCTGCCTTCCGGACTCTGCAGGACTGGAGAGTGCAGAGCCAGGCTGGGGGGTGCGGGTGCAGGGTGCATGTGCTTGGGAGGCCGTGGCCCTGCCCCCAACTCTTCGGTATTAGGAGAAGAGCTCTTCGCAGATCCTGCGTGTGTCTTCGGGCGCTGTCACGGTGTAGCCCACGGTTCGAGGGTCTGAGAAGATCTCATAGTCATTGCCGCCCTGCAAAGACACAAAGCACAAATGGAAACGCTCCACTGTCCTGGGCTGGGAGCCTGAGCTCTTCTGGGCAGGGAGAATTCTTCAGGTGCCTCTGCTTCCAGGAGGGGATCAACATGAGAGCAGCCCCTATTGAGAAAGCATTTTAACCTCCTGTTGAACTGCAGTTAAGCTGGGAACATGTAATTACGGGTGTGAAAAGAATCACGACGCTCTGAAGATCTGTCTAAGGTTGATCTTTCAAGAAAGAAAGCCAGCGCAGTGAGTGACAGAACTCTCATAGCCAGCAGCCTGTTTTAGCTACACCTCGACTTCAAGTCACGAGGAACACGGGAGCAGAGCACAGAGCAGGGCTGCAGTCCCGGGGCAGCAGAGGGAGGTGCCGCTGGCCTGACAAGAGTTCATCTGGGTCTGGTTAATCTTCAGTGGCCCCAGCTGGCTAGTGTCTGGGCCGCTGGGTGAGTGGTCCACAGTGAGAGGGGTGTGGCTCTGAGGGGACAAAGGTTGAGTCCTCCAAGGCTTTCTAAGCATTTTTAGCCACTGTGTCACCTAAGTGCTTTCTAGGGGATCAGGCCTGAGTGATTTACATCGGAAAGGATGTTTTTCACTTTGGTCCTGCTCTGTATGTTGGGTTGGCCTCAAACTCCCAGGAGTCCTGCCTCAGTCTCCCAAATGCTGAGGTGACAGGCATGTACTGCCACGCCCTGCTAAACAGGCAGTTGTCTGGTGAGACTTGGGCCTGTGCTAAGGTTGAGGTGTCCAGGAACTAGCCGAGTGCCCTCTATCAGCCGCACTGGCCACAGGGCCCAGGCCAGGCTGCCTGCTGCCTCCGCAGTCCCCAGCCGGGTGGGAAAGCCCCTCTTCCCTTGTCATGGGGCTTCCTCAAATTTCCCTCAGAGAACGGTACAAGCTGTTCAGCCCTAAACCTGGGGGGAAAATCAATTAATTCACAATACAGTCAAATATAGAACAAATGGATTTTTCTCACGAAGCACAAAACAAGAAGCCGATGTGAATGTATTCTTGGAAAATTGGAAAACCTGAGAGCCTTTTAAAGAATGAAGTTGCACTGACAATTCCTGTTTTAGTAAGAAGCAGGTGAGTGAACCCAGACCGCTTCCAAAGTAGAGGTGAAGTTCAGGACTCCAGGAGGGATCAAGCTGGGAGAGGAGCGTTGGGGAGAGCCACCACAGGCCACGAACTTGGGGCACCTCCTGTAAAGGGCTGTGGCTTATTCATGGCCCTTGGTTTTGTGGCCGGTATCTGCTCTCCAACTCCATGTGAAACCAGATCTGGTACTGCTTAGGATGAGAAGTGTGGTTTCTCTAAGGAATATCATGGTGAGTACAGTTCAGAATGTGGGTCCTTGGGAGCCAAGCATCTGTCTAGGACACAGTCCCACTGTCTAGGACACAGTGACTGTGTCAGTCTGACTTGGGAGGAAGAGTCAGTAGTCTAGGATGAACCAGCCTTTGGGGGCATCACACCACCAGGTGTGGACCCAGAAGCTGGCACGCTGTGAGGCGCAGAACAGACATTGGAGCTCCCTGGGGACCTGGCCCGGGCAAGGCTGGCCATAGACTGAACAGATCTTCCGAGCTCTGTGCTCAAGGGAAAGGACTGGAAGAGTGGCGTTCAGGAGCCCAGGACGGCTTCTGAGCAGGCCTGAAAGAACGGACAGTGAAGCGGACGAGTGAGCGGACACTGGGACGGAAGGTGCAGGGCTGGGAGTGGTGGCTGGGCCACCGGCCCACACACCTCAGCAGAACGTGGCATTTCAGGGGAAGCGGCGTGCAGCACAGTGGGTTGCCTAACCACAATTCTCTGGAAGGCACTGAGGTGAAGGCAGAGTGGGGAGTCAAGAGGTTCCTGCAGCCGGTCAGGGTGGGACAGGACACGGCCGCTCCCTGGGAACAAACCTCCAGGGTCGTAAGGTTGTACATGAGCCTGTGACTGCCATGCCAGCCCTCCCTGGAGAAGATGTAAGGTGGGCACAGATGGGACAGGTGCCTACCTCAGCAAAAGTCTCCACAGTCCTGCAGGGGATACAGGAGGCACCAGGGATCAGGGTGAATTTGCATACTCACGGAGGCTGACTGGGGGGCCTCTGCCACCTGGACTTGGTGGTAAGAGGGCCACCTGTTTCCCAAACTGCCACGCTCAGACCTTCCCGCCTCCCCCGAGGGACAGCACACTGGGCTTCTTCCTGGGCTGTGCCGAGCCTGTGCACCAGCACAGGTTTGAGGTCAACAGAGCAGAACTGAGCCTGGACTGTGACAGGATGGCCCTCCAGAATAATAGTGCTTTAGGGAACTGGATTTCAAATGCTAGATTTACATATGCAAACAAGGCTACTGGATTCTTGGAGAGGAAGTACAGTCACCTGCAAGCTTCAAGAATAAAAACCCTTTTCTGAGAGAAGAGAAGAGGAAGGAAGGAGAAAGAACACTTGCGCTCCTGCAGCTCCAGCGGCAGGGCACTCAGCAGGCCACGAGAGGGGCCTCTGATCAGTGAAGTCAGCCTATGAATATTTAAATACCTTCCAGGCCCAAGGTCTGCGCAAACAAGAGGCGCAGTGTTCACTGCTCAAACGCCAGGGTGCTGGTGAGTGTCCCCAGCCTGGCCATTCTGCACAGGCTGTTGCTGAATGAGGCTACGCTCTGCAGAGGGCCAGAGGAGAGGGCGGGGACTGTCCTGACCCTACTGGACGCCAGGCGGGTACTGCTCTGTGGTCATCGACCTTCAGCACAGGCGGACCGGCGGTAGCTCTGAGCCCAGGTGTACTTAGCTGTGGGCTCCACGGTAAACCTAGCCAGTTTCTAGGGATGACTGGGGCAGAAGCCAAAGACAAGGGCTGATCCTTGAAGCGCCTCAAGCAGCAGCTCTCGTGGCCACAGAAAGGCCTGCGGCCCTTTGCAGAATGGGGCCAGGCCCAGGGTCCTGATGTATAGAGAGCAATCCACAATTCCTGTGGGCAGCTTGGGGGGCGCTGGTGGCTTCAAAGCAAGCAATTCCTGTGGGCAGCTTGGGGGGCGATGGGTGGTGGTGGAACGTGCCTGGCCACAGGTGGGGGCCCAGGGGAACCCTGGATCCCCTCGTTCCATCTCATCTGTACTATATCCAGGAGATGCCGCACTCCGTGGGGCTGGGGACTCTGCCTCCTGGAACTCAAGAGCTGCATTGCACATGGAGGTCCTCGCTCGGTCCTTGGGAGGATTGTTCTTAAGAGCCATAGGCCACGCACGGGCTGTGGTGCCCCGGGTGGGGAGGGGAGGCAGGCTGGCAGGGACTCTAGGAGCACCTGAAGAGTGTCACACCTGGACAACTCTGAGCTGGCTTGACCATCTACTCTGGTGCCACCTCCAGCCAGTTGAGCAAGCAGATGGGCACTGCAGTTTGCCCAGCACAAGGCCGGGGAAGGAGGGCCGGTGCCGGGCTTCTCTTCAGAGAGACATGGATGGCAATAAGGCCGACTGTGCCGAGAATTTACTCTGCACTTCCTGATCCTGCCTGGGGAGCACTGGAAAGAGCTACAGATGACAGGCACGTACTCAGTCCTGATGGCAAAGACCCGCTGCACACCGGGGAGAGCTCCAGACAGGACAGGGCCCACTAATTATTATCCTGGTAGAGTAAGATGCTCCCTGGCAAGAGCACCCCTTTCCAGGGACACCTAGTACACCCCAGCCCTCTGGCAATTTTCCTGTAATGTTAGTGAAGAGGAGTTAGTTCTCAGCAAGTCCCCGTCAGGAAAGCTATGGCCGAACCAGGCCCGGGCCACCCCTGCCACCTCGCTCCACGCTCACGTGATTCCTTCACAGGGCACTGTGGCTTCCCTGGGCCGAGGACTCCCCAGTGAGAGACACAGGCTGCAGATGGTCATGGTGGCGGTAACCGACAGCCACTTCCGGTCTTGGTGACACCCTCGCACCAGTGTTACAGCGGATACCATTTGCACAGGGCAGGAGTGGGAAGCCATGCCACCCAGTGGGGGTTAAGATCTTGTTTCTCTGCTATCCTCTCCCATTCCTGTGTTAACTGCTGTAATCTTTTCTAACCTTTAAGACATCATTTATAATATGAAGAGATACTGTTTCCCTCTCTTTAGACAAACATGGAGAACTTAGTTGTTCTGCACTTTGTTTATTTCCCTGTAGACCCCTGGGGACACACCCACGTCAGCTTTTCACCATCGGGCACTCTGCAGTGCTGTGTCCAGTCCTGTGTCTCCAAATAAAAAAGACTAAGGGGGCCGGGGAGTTAGCTCAGTGCTTCCGGGTGCCTGCCTTGCAAATGTAAGGGCCTGGGTTCATCCCAGGTCACCACATACAACAATGCTGGACGTGGAGACCCACACCCACCAGCAGTCAGAACCACATGCCACAGTGCCGGGTGTGGGGGCTCACGCCTGTAATCCCAGCACTCGGGAGGCAGAGGCAGGAGGACTGCTGTGAGCTCAGGGCCAGCCTGAACTACAAAAGCAAGACCCTGTTGCAAAAAAAAAAAAAAAAAAAAGACTAAGGAAATTTGTTGGCATTCCTTAGATTCTGGGTATAGTTTGATTACCTCAATTTTTAAAAGACATTATGTCATATAGTTTTTTAAACCTGAATACAGAACATTTCAACATCCAAAGCAATTCCAAAGAGGGACCTGGTTATATACCACTTCTATCATAAAGAACAAGGCTATGGGTGCAGACCTGTGCTTGCCTAACGTGCACGCTTATGGGATCTTTTAAATTAATTTTTAATTTTCATTAGTTTGTGTTACATAGTGATTCCATTCATTGTGGGTGAGGCATGGGTTCTATCACCATGAAAACAAAACAAAAAACAGAGAAACAAACAAACAAACAAACAAAAAAAAAGAAATCCACATCTCCTTCATTGGGGAATTAGGACAAGATCCTCCCTCTCTGCTGAAGAGACAGCTTGTTAATAGTGGAATGCATACTTATTTCATGAGCACACTTTCTTTGAAATCCTGATTTCGGTGCTTTTGGATGTATACGCAGAAGCAGGATTCCTGGATCACGTATATATATATATATTTATATATAGTTCTGTATTTAACTCTGTGTGTGTGTGTGCGCGTGTGCGCACATGCGCACACAGGAACTAAACCAGGACCTTTGCACTGACCTGTATCTCCAACCCTTTATAAAATTGTTAAAATTTTGTGATAAGGGTCTCAACAAGTTGCTAGGTTGCCCACACTGGGCCTGCACTTGAAATCTTCCTGCTTCAGCCTCTCAGAGGGCTGGGGTGCCGGGCATGTGCCACCGCACCAGCGTGTCTTTAACTTCTTTAGGAACCTCCATAACACCTGTTTTGGCTGTGCTATTCAACATTCCCCTGGGTGGAAGGCCGTACCACTTTCTCCACTCTCTTGCCAACACTTACTTTTGTTGTCTTTCTTTCTTTTTTTAATAGCCACACTAGCAGGTACAAGGTGGTGTCTCACATCCCCGATGCTGAGTGACGCTGACCTTTCTGATGTACCTGTGGGCCATCTCTATGTCTACCTTCTTTGGACAATGTATGTGTATTGTTTTTAAACTGGGTTTTTTGGTTTTTCTGCTGTTGCGCATTAGGAGTTTCTTAGATAGTCTGGATATTATCCCTTAAAGAGACATGTTTTCATATATTTTTTCCCCACTGCATGGGCTGCGGTCTTGCTCTGCTGTTGTGCAGGTCCTGTAACGTGAGGTCCTGCAGCTTGCTTATGTTGGTTTTGTTGTGTGCTCCTGGGGTTAGACCTAAGAAATCACTGCAGACACCTTTCCCCTTGCTTTCCTCTGTTTTCTTCTAGGTTTGTAGCTTCTTGTCTTGCATGTAACTAATCCACAAGTGTACAGTCAAAAGAAAGACATCAGGATGTTACAGAGATACCTACCCTTCTGTGTTCATGGTGGCATCATTCCCAATGGCCAAGCCAGGGACAGATAGAGAAACTACATACATTTATCAAAGGGAACATGACACAGCCTTAACAAGGGAAATCCTGTCATGTGCACAGTGTGGATTAAGCCAAAGGATATTACTCTAAGTCATATAAATCAGTTACAGAAAGACAACTATGCCATGATACCAACTCACAGAATCAGAGAAAGAAGGAGGCAGAGGAGGGAAGGTATAAAGTTTCATTTATAGAAGCTGAAACAAATTCTAGCCAATCAAGTTCACAGTGCCTATAGTTAACAATACTACAGCATCCCTTGAGAATTTTGTTAAGAAAGCTGATCTCGTGTTAGTGTTACAAAAGCACCATTACTACCCCCAACCAAAGAGGCACAAAGATGCTCACACTCATCACAAGTGCACTTAGTGAACAGGTAGAGCTTTGTACATCAATTATACCTTAAAACAAATTTAAAACAAGCAAAAGAGCTGACAGGTTTGTTCTGCAGCCACTGCGTCTGTCATTGGTGATGTCACTCAGTCCTTCAGACCCTACTTGTATCAGCCCAAAAGGGAGAGGTGTGCCTGTCTCCCGTGTGTCCTTTGCACCGGGCCCTTGCTGGAAGGAGGAGCCATCACAAGGTGGACTTAGCAGAGGGGCAGAGTTTTGGATGAACCAGGGATGAGGGAATGAGGAATTCTGCACCTGCAGCATTTACACTGTACCTGCTGGCTGCGGGGTGCCCACGCAGCTTGAGCTGGGCCCCAAAGGCAGCAGACACTCTGGGGAACACGTGCGAGGGGAGCAGAGGAATGTAAAGGCTATGGTCCAGTGAGAAGCCAGGCTGAAAAGTGGGCAGCGAGGTGCTAGTGCTGCGGCTCAAGCTTCTGCACAGCAGGACCTGCCCACAGGACTAGGCCGACTGCCACCGAGGCTCTGGGAATCTGCCTCAGGCATCCGTCCTGCTGATGCTGGGTACAGCCCACTTCCCAACCTAGATTCTGTGTCAGCCAGACAGCTCCCAGTACCCTCTGTGCCCGACACTCAGGACCAGCCCACCTCTCAAATGTCCCTGATACCCTCTCCCGAGGTGTCGGCTCCGGGGAGCTGCTATCATCTTCCCACCTGTGGCTCGCAGTACTCAGTTTACAGCGAAAGCCTTGCTGTGGGGAATACACAGTGTAACAAGATAAAAATCGAAGGGCTTTGACATACAGAGGGTTTGACAACAACACCAGAGACTGGCGCTCGGGAAGGCATGTGAAGCGGGCAATATTTAATTCAAAAGGCAAACCCAAGAGGATCAGCTAACATGCAGGCCCCTCCTTGCTGCCAAGGGGCCCTGGGTGTCTGAGGGGAGGTGGCTTCCTCACACTCCTCTGGAGCAGAAGCTATCAGTCCACTGGGGCTGGCAGGTGAAGTGTGTGGGTGTGGAAAAGAGCCTAAGGACTGCCCTTCCCCCTTTCCAACTTGGAAGTGAAACGACAAAAATGTTTCCCAACTTACTGGCATAGTTTTGTCTCCGAAGAAGTAAATGGTCTTATAGCCGTCACCTTCCACGTGCTGCAGGCAATACCTCTTGTCCCATCCATCAGGAAAGACATCAAAGCTGATCTGGCCACCTGCCAGGTGAGGAAGAATACACACACAGGCTAAGGGTGATGAACAGGGTCATGAGGGACAAGGTACAGCTCACTGAGAAAGCTCACCTGGCACGTGTGAGGCCTGGGTTCTACCCCAAGCACCACACACACACACACACACACACACACACACACACACACACATACCACACTGAAGAATATTGACAATATACCCTTTGCTGGCAAGTACACTGTCCATGGTTGGGTTTCTATACCCTGGCTTGCTACTTACACTACTTCAGGAGCAGGTTCTAGAAATTAATCCTACATTATGTTTTTCCCCCTCAGCGTTACTTCACAGGTGTCTAAAACTAACACCACATGCCAGTTAAGAATGAGAGAGGTGCTTGCACGAGGGCTCCATCAAACAAGTGAGATTAAGGGAAGCATGCTCAGAAAGACACTTCAGTTATCTGCACTTGTCTCCTGCCTCAACACACCCTCTGTGTAGCAGGGATGCAGGCCAGCTGTGTGCAGTGCATCGTGTGGGAAATGTGAAAATCACACAGGTGATTTACGGGAAGCGTTTATGGGCAACAAAGATCTGTAGGAAAGATGCTCGAGTCGTAGCTCAGAACGCATAAAGGCACCCATTCATATATTCATGATGCATAATTTCTTTGCGATTTCACTTCTTATGGCCTGAACATTCATTAAAGCTGGTTCAACAAGAAGGCTGTAAGAAAAGACTCACTAGAACTGTCAAGAGAAATGAGTTTGTTAAAGCAGCTGACAGGTGTGTCCTGCTGTAAGCCAGGCTGAGATGTGCAGGCTGCAGGAAGAACTGGGCATCAGACACGGAAAATCTCCCGCACTGGCTGTGTCTCTGTGAACCTCAGACAAGTTTCTTCACCTTTTGGGACCTTGGTTGCTTCCTCTGTAAAAGCAACCCAACTGATTCTTGTGGCTCCTTGCTGTTGAAGATACTGCATAAATTATTAACATTATTATTATTATTACCGTCTTGCCGTATAATTCAGGCTGTCTTTGAACTCCATATGCAACCCAAACTGTCCTTGAACTTGTAGTGATCCTCCTGCCTCAGCCTCCTGGGTGCTGGGATTATAGGTGTGGGCCATGTATTCAAACTAATCTAAGAGGTTCACATTCTGTGTTTCTTGGAGTTCACTACAGTGTGTCTCTTTTTCTTCAAGGCTTGATGATACTTATTCTTTAAGTATCAAGAAGCTTGGGTCTAGGATTTAGCTCAGTGGTTCCGGCGCCTGCCTTGTAAGCACAAGGTCCCCAGGAACCACATACAATGCCAGGCGTGGTGACTCAAGCCCACCAGCAATTAGTACCACATACCACAGTGCTGAGCGTGCTGGCTCAGACCTGTAATCTTAGCACTCAGGAGGCAGAGGCAGGCCAATTGCTGAGTTCAGGACCAGCCTAAACTATAAAGTAAGACCCTGTCTCAAAAAAATACATACATACATATATATATATATAAGCAACTTGTCTGACCAAGAAGACAAGCACAGGCAGAAAGAATCTTGCTGGGCAAGGATGTTGAGACAGACACAGAGCAGGGTGCAGTGGCCCAGGCCTATAATCCCAGCTACTCAGGAGCTGGAGGGAGGAGGATCACAAGTATGAGCCTGTCTTGGGCAACTCAGAGATATTCTTTCAAGATAAATGCTTTAAAATGGGCTGGGCCATGTAGCTCAGTGGTAGAGCACTTGGTTAGCACGACTGAGGCCCTAGATTCAGCTGATACTGGAAAGGGACCAGACACAACAGTCTGGCAGCATTTCCTGGCTGGCTGGGCAAATCCTGTTAGGGCTGAATCTACAGAAGAAAGTAGCTGGCTCTTCCTGCAGACTGTACCATTCACATAGTCTTCCAGTTACCTAACACCGACCGAGCACAGTCCGTTCTCAACAGCACAGGGGCTCACAACCAACCACTGGCGTGTGGGCACTGAGCCAGGAACGCAGTTGGCCATGGCATACCTATGGAAAACGTGAGGCCTTTTCCTGCGAACTCCTTCCGCAGATCTGCTACGAATTTTTGTCGTATGTTTTCTTTCTGAGAAACAAAACAAAACAGCAATAGCCGTCTAGCAGCACAGGAGTGTTTGGGATTCTGCTCACAAGGTCATACCGTGTGTCTCATTTTCATAAACCCAGCCATTTCCCGAGGGCAGCTGAGAAGGACTCACTTTATCGAGTTCGTAGAACTCCATGCGTTCTTCTTGACTGCAGCTTCTTCCAATAGGGGACACGTTCAACATCCCATTTCGAAATTCAATGAAAGTACCTCTGGGGAGGAAAAGCGGACAAAGGGTCCCTAAAACAGCATGACAGACAAGTACACAGGCTAAAAAGCTGAACAGTTCTAGTGTGGAAGGTGATGTGGCTTGTTTCTTGGAGCAGAGCCACAGTGCAGCCTCAAACAACACAAGACTCTGAATGAGCCAGAATGAGATGGGATTCGACAATGCTAAGAAAACGTAGTGTAGCCACTGTCCATCACGCTCGCTACCTCTTGATAAAACGTTAGTTTGGATGCACTGGGTTAGAGATAAATTACTAAGAAACCAATTTCACCTGTTTTCTTTCTGCTTTTTTATGTGGCTACAGAAAATTTAAAATCGCATTTGTGGTTCACAAGTTACTTCCAATGGTCAATGCTGCCGGTGGGAAGATTTTATAGTGAATAAACAGCTACAGAAATGACCACTGACATTACAACCCCTTGTTCCCTCAGGAGTGTGAAGATTCATTTCCCAGGCAATTACTTTGCTAGTGAGCCCTTAAACTTTGTTAAGCGAAGCTACAAAGCAAGGTGCTCAGAACCATCCAAGGAGCCTCAGTCAGAGCTGAGGAAAATCAGCTTGACCCGGTGCAGGATGTTCCTAAAAGTCTGCAAAGGTCTGAGGGGATCACGGAAAATGAGACTAGCCTAACGCTCCTTAGTTACTTTGAATGAAAGATGTTTACAAACATTTTTTCCTACCTTGTTTCGTTTCAGAACGGTTTCTAAAACTGAGATACGCTGTAAGCTAGATATTCACTCTTACAAATGAAATCTCACCATTTTATGACAAACTATGCATTTTATAAACTCACCCTAGTGGTGCTTACAAAGCAACTGGAATATTTTTCCTGATCTCTGCCCGCTGTTTTAAATCATATGATCCTCGTCTCCAGCTACCTGTCACTGTAAGTAATTAGAAGCCACGTGCCAGGTGCAGAGCTGCGGCTTCTGATTACTTAAGAGACTGTCTCACCCTGGCACCTAAGCTTCTGCTTCCTCTGCTACAGAAAGAGGTGAACAGCATTGCCCTGGTGACCTCGGAAGGGTTTTGTGAAGATCAAATGTACCAGGTTATGTAAAGTTACCATGGAAACAGGGAAGCGACTGAGTCTTCCAGTAACACAGAGGCTGCAAACTCTGGCAGCTAGAGCCTGCCCCCGGCTGTGTGTACTTTACAAAGGAGGAGGTAAAAACCATGTACACAACACAAGCACCTAACAGAGTTGTCTAAAGATCCCACGACCAGCTCATCCCAGGATTGCTGGGGACCCTGTCCTGTCCTTTACAATATCAACATGGCTGTTGAGGAACTGTGGGGACTGCTGGCCATTCCCACGGGCGATTCTTGAGCTACCAGTCCTAAATGGTCAGAAACGGAGCTGGTTATTTGCCCCAACTCAAGAGCATACCACTTCTTCCCAAAGCGTGGATGGAAGTCATCTGAAAATGGGGACTAGAGGAATTTATCAGGATTTCGGGTTCTCTGAGGTTTTACCACTTTTGCCTGACTTCAGAACACATGGTTAATCCTTATGCAAAACATGGACACATGTTGATCCAGTTTAGCTTCTAGTCACTGTCTTATGCTCTTCTGCAATTATGGCTGTGTGTATGTCTCCATTAGACTAAAAGTACTTTGAGGGCAACATTATGCTCTGTCCTCAAAAAAGAAATCCTCCGTGAATGCTTAGCCTAAAGTAAGGATAGAGTAAACTAGGACACGTGTGCATTTTAACTTGTCACTTTGCAGTTTCTAACATATATTAGCATAAACAGAAAGGATAAGGAACCTGCTCATACCCAACATCCTGCTGCAAATGGCGTCAGGCCACCTGTCTCTCCCTTGTCCAGCACACCCCAGAACCTCAGTGAGGCACTGGGATGTATTCTGACAGCCTAGGGCTGTCTTTGCAGTGCAGCGTCCCTAAACTTAAGTGCTAGAGATGTTTGTCTGCCTGATGATTCAAGGTGTTACCTAGTAACTGTTGAAAACTGAGAAGAAAAGAAATCACCTCAACCTCTCACCGCCAAGAAGCAGCCCCTGGCAGCATGTAGATCTGCTGTGGGCGTGATGAGGCATGTCATGGCTAGTCTCAGAAGGGGACCCTCCCCCCAGATATTTGCAGTGGTCAGAAAGGAGACTGGGCTCAGGGAGACTAACAAGGCCTGTGGGTTGGATGAAGAAATGAGGGAGATGGGAAAAAGGGATTGAGGACCAGATAGCCAACATAGGCAAGAAATGCACGTGCTTCGAGAAGAGAGCTCAGACTCACTTTTACAAGATAGCAGTGAATTTGGCTTCTGTTTAAACTCTGGCATTGTGTGGGGGCTGGCTTCAGGTCTAAGGTTCCTTTAGCCTTCTTACATGCTGTCCTACAGGACTCTCCTCTTACTGTCAGTCTCTGAAGGTACATGCCTCCCACAGACTTACTTCATGTGGACTTGCTGTCACTTATACAATCATTCTTACCCTGTTGGCTGTATAGACCACTTCCAGTTATTCTTTTCTAAGTGCTGGGCTTTGCAGTCCATGAACATTGACCCACCAAGGATCTGACTCTGCATTTTAGCAGAATCCTCTGCTAAAAGTAAGCAAACCCACCTTTTTTTTGGGAGTTTAATTTTTGCAATGTAGCTTAGACAGTAGTTGATTAAATCTTGAATTAGGGCCTCGCCCAGGTGACCTTGAATATTCTAGATTAAAAAAAGACTGCAGTTACTTATTTATCAGGATGTATTTTCAAAAGAGCTTTATAGAAACCCAGAGATTTGGCCACTACTGCTTGAGAGTCACGAGGCCGATGCACCGGGGTTGATGGCATGCCCCACTGTTGTTTTATTCCTCTCCTGTTCCCTCAAGTTGAAGACGGTAGACAACTCTGATGGCTTTAGTCAAAAGCCTTTTCTGATTCACGACTCAAGGGTTTTGTATACATTATCTTTCAAATGCTTCCTGGAAGGTCCACAGAATCAACCGCTCTTGCTTTTCATTCAATTATAACATCATCAGGCACAAGGAGAAAATACATTTTTTCTGCCTTAGTTTGCTTTTACGTTTGAACAGAACGATCCTACACCACTGAAAGCAACATACTACCTCTGCAGGATGTTTATAAGTGAGTCAGCTCTAGTTCCTGCTATTGTAATAGAAATAATTAGATTTGAGTAGCCTTAAAAAACAAATATAAAAATTTAGTTAGCAATTTGCAATATGTAATGGTCACATGGTTCAAGATTCAAATCTTAATGAAGAATACAGAATAAAGATTTATTCTCACTTGTTTCTCAGCTTCTCAGTCAGCCTCACCCAGAGGCATCCAACGTCAAATGTTCTCGTACATCTTTTACTTGTTCTTGAGACAGTGTCTCCATATATAGTTTAGGCTGACCTTGAACTCACTATGTAGCCCAGGGTAGGCTCAAACTCGAGGTGATCCTTCTGCCTCAGCCTTCCACTTGCTGGGATCACAAGCATGGACCCTCATGCCCAGCTCTAAATATTTTAATTAGACTAAACAGTAGTTCAGATGCTTAACGACATACCTGTTTACATAAGAGTTTCCCATCTTTGTATGCTACCAAGCCATTTTCTGGAAACACATAGTCATATTTCTCTACAACTAAAACCAAAACAAAAGAAAATTCAGAATGAAATAAATCAAAATGTCCAGTTATTTCTTGCCTAGCAGCAACAATAAAAGTGCTAAACTTTAGTAAGGATAGTAAAAGACAATCTCAACAGAGTAGAAGGGGGGAAAGCTCATTAAAAAGAGTAAGGGGGCTGGGGATTTAGCTCAGTGATTCCGGCGCCTGCCTTGCAAGTGCAAGGGCCTGGGTTCGATCCCCCATAACCACATACAACAATGCTGGGCATGGTAATACATGCCTATCAGCAATCAATATCACACAGCACAGTGCCAGGTGGGGTGGCTCACGCCTGTAATCCCAGGACTTGGGAGGCAGAGGCAGGAGGACTTCTGTGAGTTTGGGGCTGAACTACAAAATGAGACCTTGTCTCAAAAAAAACCCCAAACAATTTTCAGGCCCACTGAGTTATAATCTGGTTTGGGGAGGGATGGAGTCTGGTGAGTCTCATGATGCAGGAACTCTGGGAAATAGTGGGTTCGGGCAATAGCGTGGGGCACTTAGCTCTAGAGAGCCACGTCAGTAAGCAGGAGGGCCAAGAGCTGGGTCCTGTGCGGAGCCAGGCAGACTGGGGACAAGCAACTAATCCAAGACGAAAGTTCACATGCAGAGGAGACACTGCTCTCTTGGTGAATCTACCCACACATCAGACTAAAGGGCATCACCAACGACCCCAAAGCTCTATTTATAGGATTAAAAGCCAAGGAAATATAAAGGCAGAGAAAACGTTTCCTCAAAGAAGGAAGAACAAAGTGTGCCACAGAGATAAGTGTTTGGGATTGTGAGGAACCTCGGCCCGAGCTCCCCAGACCCTTAGAAGTTCATCTCTGACCGAAATGTCATTAGCAATGTAGAGTTACCATCATTTCCCAGTTGTTCCTGTACTTTCTCAAAGTCTGACCCGCCTACCACTCCGATTTTGGTCTTCTGCTTCAGTTTTTGTAGAAAGTTATCCATTTCTTTGGTAATTTTCTGCATTTGAAGAAGGAAAATAGAAGAGTCATGAACCACAAATAATCAGCAATTGAAACTGCAGGAGTACACAACCCTTATTTTATTCACTTTTTGTTTTTAAGTATAGTTGTTGTATACAATGTTTATTTTTATACATATCAGTTAATTTACTAGGTCTTAGATATCAGGTTAAGTATTTTAGTTGTAATTTTGGGTAATTAACTTTTTATTATCATAAACTTATTTAATTTTACTTATTTTTTTCAAAATTTAAAGACATAAGCAATTTATTAACAGCTGTAATATATCGTTATGCTATTTTTCCATGAATTTATATACCTGTCAATATACATATATACAGATACATAAAGCAATTACTTTATTCCATTCAAATGTGACTTCTTCCATTTACAGATTAATTTTAAAACAAAAAATGAAATTAAAGA
>PVIR01032658.1:0-18474 GCA_004026965.1 Petromus typicus
AGAGTTCAATCCAGGTAACCACATACCACAGTGCCGGGTGTGGTGGCTCACGCCTGTAATCTCAGCATTTGGGAGGCAAAGGCAGGAGGATTGCTGTGAGTTCAAGGCTTCCCTGGGCAACATAGTGAGCTCAGGGCCAGCCTGAACTACAAAGCGAGACCCTGTCAATCAATTAATAAATAAATAAATTTAAAAGATGATAGCTCAGTGTGAAGACCCTAGGGTCAGTTCCCGGTAGGTGAGGTCTGAGATAAATTAACCTAGTACCAAACGGTAATTGGGATGGATGGTGCAAAATCCAGCAGCGGTGAGGCTGCGGCAAGAATGAATAAACTGGCAGCCAGTGTGCGAGCATAAATGTATGTGTTTATATGTATAAACAAGGAAACATATGAAGAAAACTTGGTGTTAGGAATTTGTTCTAGGGGGCCTCTGACCCATATTAGTCAGGGAGGGTTCGCGGCCTGAGCAAATAAACACGACCTCCCACGTCTGGTCAAGAGTTTGCAGTGTTCCTGCCGTGCTCCCTCTCAACCCCTAGGTCTATCTGTGGTTGGCTCCCGCACCGCGGCCGGCTGGGCTTCCGGGGGCTGGCGCTAACTCCTGCTCTCAGGTGCCTTGGATGACGTCAGGGGCGCGACTCCCAACATGCTGTGCGAGGGTAGGGCGCCACTCCCTTTAAACCGTGACCCCTATAGCCTCAGGCTTTTGACCTTTGCGTGCACTGGAAGCGCCTTGGAGCCCGTTATGTCACGTCACTGTCCCCGAGTCACCAGGGAAACGGGTTGCCCGGTTGACGCCGAGGCGTGACTTTCCATCCTAACCGGAGTTGAAGGATCCCGCCCCCGAGTACAGCTGTGGTTTTGGCGAGGCTGTCCCGATAGTCTCCGCCCGCTTTTCTACCAGGTCTCCTGTCACTGGCCATTGTTCTCCAACCTTGTACCCAAACTGCCTACTGGTCTGCCTGCTCTGTTGTTCCCAGCAAGTGACTGTTAAAAAGCCCTGGGCGTGGGGTGTCCGCACTTTCTCTCAGGTCCCATCTCCCATCTCCCATGAGATATGGAAGGGATCAGGATAGGATGTTTCCTGAAATCGAAGTTCTTTATAATTGCATTCATGAAGACACATCTGGGGCGTGCATGAACCTAAACAACCTCAGGCAAGGCTGATGGCCCTGTCCTGTGATCAGTAATCCCAGAGAGGTCCCTCGACCGGTACAAAAGGGTTTTATCCCATCACCTCCCAAACTTCCTTGTGATCCCTCCTCCACTGCATTGCCATTTTAGTTGGCTTCTGTCTCTACAGATTGGTTTGTAAATTCTAAACTTTTATATAAATGGAATCATACAGTGTGTTCTCTGGCTTATATGAGCATAATTGAAATTCACTTACATGAATAATTATCAATTGGTGAATAATATATCAGTATGCATATGTTTTATGTCTGCAATTTGTTTATCCAGTTGTTAATGGATGTTTGAGCTGCTTCTGGTTTGGAGACATTACAAGTAAAGCCATGTAAAAATCTCCATATGGGCATATACATTCATTTTTCTTATGTTACCTGGGTCATACAATAGGTGTATACCTAGAAGTTTTTTTGTTTTGTTTTGTGATAGGCCTGAGCTTAAGTGATCCTTCTGCACCCAGTTTAAGTTTTTGAGAACTTATTAAACCTCTTCCAAAATTGTTGTATAGTTTTACATTCCTACGAACAGCCTTAAGAATTTATTCCTGATCTTCATCATTTTGATTTGATTGAAACTGGTAACTGAACCGAGGAACACTCTACCACTGAGCTACATCCCCAGCATTTTGTGTTTTCATTTAGAGGATGAGTTTCTATTGTAAGTTACCCAAGCCTTGAACTTGGAATCTTCCTACCTCAGCCTTCTCTGTAACTGGGATTGTTACCATCCTCCAATCCTGCACTGCTTGCTGAATTTCTATCTCATTTTAGTCTTATTTATCTTTGAGGACTTTGATGCCTGTAGGCCAGAAATTCGTCTTCATGTGGGCAAGCCAAAACTGGTTAGCTCTGCAGTGGCTGCCAGTGTTGGCTAGAGAACCTCTGACCTCATTATAATCCCGTCTGCTTGTTAACACACTTCCAAGTACCATGACAGTTCATTGCTATGAGGACCACGTGAAAGAACCATAAAAGGAGTAAAAGTGAGATGGCACTGACTCCTGGAAAACCTCTCCCAGTCCCCAAAATACATGAATATTCCTCCTAATCACTGGCCTATCCTGACCCCTCCTTTCTTTTACTTTGTAACCTCCCAGACTCCATTTGTGTCAACTCCTGCTTCTATTCTTGGCCAAGAATTGAAGTCTCTTGTTTTGCTCAGTTGAGACTTGATCTTGTTACTGGTTCCACAATTTTTAGAAGGAAAAAGTTTGAAATTAAAAAAAAAAGAAAGACATGTTGGCCTGGGATTTTAGCTCAGTGGTTCCAGTGCCTGCCTTGCAAGTGCAAGGTCCTGAGTTTGATCTCCAGTACCCGCATACAATAATCCTGGGCATGGTGACCTCCCAGCAATCAACACCACACACCACCGTGCTGGGTATGGTGGCTCATGCTTGTAATTCCAGGATTGCTGTGAATTCGAGCCTGGCCTGGGCTACATAGTGAGCAGCCTGAACTACAAAGTGAGACCCTGTCTCAAAAAAAAAACAAAAAACAAAAAACAAAAAAAACATGCTGAGCTCAGCATGATTGGTCTTTTAAAATTTTAGTCATTTTCTAATAGGTGGGTAAATCTCATTGTGGTGCTATAAATAATTCCCTAATGCAATAGTACTGAACATCTCTTCATGTGTTTTGCTGCTGATGTATTTTGAGTTTTTGTTTTGCTTTGTTTTTGGTTTTTTGTTTTTTAAAACAGTCTCTCTATAGCCCAGGCTGGCCTCAAACTCACTGAGATCTTCTTGCCTCCTGCCTCATTCTCCCTGCTGGGATTATAGGCATGTTCCATCCACCCACCCTCACCTCCACCCACTTACTGTTGACATATTTTGAAGGTAGAGTTTGAGGGTACAGCCAGTAGTTTGCAGATAGATCAGACAAGTGATGTGAGAAGTGTCAAGTATGACTCTGGGGGCCAGGGATTTAGCTCAGTGGTTCCAGCACCTGCCTTGCAAGTGCAAGATCCCTAGTTCAATCCCTGATAACCACATACAACAATGCCAGGTGTGGAGACACACCCACCAGCAATCAGTACTATATACCATAATGCCAGGTGTGGTGGCTCCTGCTTGTCACCCCAGCACTAGGGAGGCAGAGATAGGAGGATTGCTGTGAGTTCCAGGTTCACTTGGGCTACATAGAGAGCTCAGGGCCATCCTGAAATACAAAGCAAGACTCTGTCTCAAAAAAAAGACTCCGGGCCAAGCATAGTGATGCACACCTTTAATCCCACCACTTTGAATGCTGAAGTAGGAAGATGGCCATGAGTTTTAGGCCAGCCTGGGCTATCTAGTGAGTTCAAGGCCAACCTAGAGTATATTTGTTCCAATTTTAGTATATGTGCTGCCAAAGAGAGCACAAACCTAGAGTAGAGATCCTGTCTCAAAAAGCCAGAACAAAACAAACAAAAAAAAAATGGCTGAACTCTTGCCAATCTGAGAAATTATCTAGTCTCTTGCCTGCCATAAAGTGGTTATTCTTGTTCCATTCCTTACTTCACTGATTCCACAACCACCCCGCTCTAAAGGGTGATCAGAAGGACTAAGCATCCAAGGCCTTGGCCTTTGTTTTGTTTTTATTTGTTTTTCTGAGACAAGGTCTCTCTTTGTAGTTCAAACTGACCCTGAACTTGCTAGTCTCCGAGTCTGATCTTGAACTCAGGTGATTCTCCCGCCTGCCTCTGCCTTCCGTGTGCTGGGACTACAGGTGAGCACTACTCTGCCTGGCAGCCTTTATAGAGCTAATGTTCTGCTCACTCTCTAGCTTCCCTTCCAGCTGGTGAACTTTTATAGAGAATATGGATGTTTGGGTTGTCTTAAGACTAAACTTACGGTTCCAGCCTTAGTCTTTTCAGTATAGTTTTATACAAAAAATTTACCAAATTTAATTTTCAAATTCTGAGTACTTTGCTTCAATCTACCAGCCCATTTTAGCTGTGTGACCAGGGCAACTTGCTTAATAATTTTTTTTCTGAAGAATTACCAAAATCAACCCTTTATAATTATATAAATGTCAGAAATATGCTATGAATAAGCAAATTACATTTGTTACAGACTGACATGTACACAGACTTCCTGTCTCAGGGGGCTTCATTATAGATTATTCACAGTAAGAGATTTTTAGTATAAAGTGTAGTGTGATATTAAGGCGCCTCTGAGTGACTGTGGAGAAGAATCAGCATTACAGTGTTAAGTTAGGTTGCAACCACATGCATCCTATGTTTCTTGACTTTAAAATAGGGGTGGGGGGTGGGCCAGGGATTTAGCTCAGTGGTTCCAGTGACTGCCTTGCAAGCACAAGGGCCCGGGTTTGATCCCCAATAACCACATACGACAGTGCTGGGCATTGTGACTGATGCCCACCAATAATCAGTATCACATAATACAGTGCTTGGCATGCTGCCTCACGCCTGTAATCTCAGCACTCGGGAGGTAGAGACAGGAGGATTGCTGAGTTCGAGGATAAGTTCAGGACTAGCCTGAACTATAAAGCAAGACCCAGTCTCAAAAAAAAAAAAAAAAAAATGGGTGGGGATTTAATTTAGTGGTAGAGCTCGTGCCTGCTGGCGTGACCCAGAATTTGATCCCCAGCACTGGACAGACAAAAAAATTAAGGAAGGTTGTCCTGTAAGTAGCCAAAAAGCAGGTGACCTCGCTGGACGTGGCAGCACAGTCCCTGAACCCCAACATCTTGGAAGCTGAAGCAAGTTTGAGCCCAGTTTGGGCAATTCAGCAAGACCTTGTTTCAAAATACGCAAAGGACTGAGGATGTAGTAGTGCAAAAGTCCTGGGTTCAATTGGGTTCAATTGCAATAGTTGTTTTTTTTTTTTTCTTTCTTTCTCTCTTCTTTAAAGGCAAGTGACTCTATTGAGCATCAGCGAGTAGTTGGGGCTGGGCCCTGAGAACGTTTGATCCTTGTCTTTCCAACACAGGAAGCGGTCTCCAGCCTGGAACCTCAGGGGGCCAGAAAACAGATAGCTGAAGGCTGTAGCCTCCATGCCGTGGGAGGCCAAATCCAGATTCCCCCAGCAGAGTTCAGAATGTATGTGGCTGCAGCCAGGAAGCTGAGTTTTCTCCTCAGGGTGGTGATAAGATAATACCTACAGAGGACACACTTGTGGAGGTCACCAAGACTGCAGCTGACTCTAGTGTGCTCTCCCCGCCACCTGACTCTTGGCACCAGCTTCCTGAGTCCTCTGGCTATAGATTATTTATCACCGGGCCTCAGTGTTAGCTTCCAGGTAAACTCTGAATCTGTTCCCTGCCTCTTGCCTTGGGCAAATATCTCACTCAAAAGACCAGGCCCTGCCTTGCCCAGAAATAGCTAGCTTCTCTCTTTTTTTAAACAGGGTTTTGGTGTTTGGCCCAGGCTGGCCTCCAGTTTATGATCCTCTTCCCTCAGCCTCCAAAGTGTTTGGATCATGAATGTGTGCCCTCATTACACCCAGCTGACAAATTCCATTTTCAAGTGAGGAAACCGAGGCACAGAAGAGTTGGATAATTTGCCTAGGATAATGCAACTAGTAGGCTGGCAGGCAAAGCCCAGGAAGTCTGGTGGCAGAGTTACACCACCTATGAGGAAGAGATGTCTACATAAATTACCTCAGGAAGGCAGAGAGTCAGCAAAGTCCTGAGTTCAGCAGTGTGGCAGCTTTTAGTATTTGTCCTCCTGCTGCAGTGAGTGAAGTTCGCAGATGCTGGTGGGACTGCTCCCAGGTGATGGATCTGAGACCTAAGCCAGAGCTAAGAAGCTGGGGCTTGTGACAGTCTCCACAGCTCCTATCTCATAGTTCACTGTCCTTCCTCTCACCATCCCAGCAAGAAGTCTAGTGTATCGGGCAGTGTCAGGCATGTAGTAACATAGGACATATGATCTATCTCCAAATAATGTAAAGGAAGCATAACTCCTAACCCTCTAGATATCCCACACATCAAGTTTGTGGGACATTAATAAGAGTAGAACTCATTGAGAGACAGATGTCTAATAGACAGAAGGGGCCCAGAAAGTGGGTTGCCTAAGAGCCCCATTTCTCAAGGGTGTTTTATAGAGCAAAGCCATAGTGTGAGGCAGGTGTAAGGTGGGACACAAAACTATAATCAATTAATAATAACTAATTTTAAGATTAGAAGTATGGCCCCTCAGGTACTATTGATTCAATAGAAAATCATGAGGCAGGGTATGAGGCAGGACAAAACTATGCCCAACCAATAAGATTCCAAGTTTAGTTGTTTAGATATTATTGATTAAAAAAGGATCAAATGGGGAAGCAAGCCACATAGCAAGCATTCCAGAATCAAGTGCGGACTTTCCTGGGAAGGAATGGGCCGGAGGTTTTGGTTCCCCACCCAAGCTGATTGATGCCTCTTTAGATTATCTATGGGAAGAACATAAGGGTAGTCAGTTCTCTTTATCTCAAAGCCTGACCTTTAATGAATATGCCCTCCAGCCAGAGTCATCCTCTGCATTTAGAACGCAGTCCTTACTATATTTTTAGTTTGGGATTTTACAATATTAGAGCATGGCCAGGCTGGCTAGAACGGTGAGACCTGTTAATTACGGTATCCCAGGATAATGCCAATTAACACCACTGTGATCTGATGAGTTCCCACAAGATGCTGACTGTGTCATACAAGGATACAGATGCCCAAAGTGTGTCACCCTGTCCCTGTCACAGTAGCCTGTGCTGTGTCTCCCACACCTAGGGTGTACTTTTACTTTTATCTTTTCCTCTCTTGTTTGGCCCAAGTTCACACTGAAGAGCCAGTTTCTCCTTCACCTTTCTTCTTTTCTTTTTTTTTTTTTTGGACAGGATCTCTCTTTGTAGTTGAGGCTTTCCCTGAACTCACTATGCAGCCCAAGCTATCCTTGAACTCAAGGCAATCCTCCTGCCTCTGTCTCCAGAGTGCTGGGATTACAAGCATGAGCCACCACACCTGGCTCATCTTTCACTTTTCAAACACATTTTGTCACCATTTTGGGTTTGTTTCATTCAGTTCTTGGTTCAAAGGGAAAAGAAGCTGGAACACATTTATTTGGACAAGCTTTTTTTTGAGACAGGGTCTTGCTTTTGTAGTTCAGGTTGGCCTTGAGCTCACTATGTAGCCCAAGCAAGTCTCGTGCCTCTGC
The DNA here is from genome assembly GCA_004026965.1 of Petromus typicus. NCBI lineage: Eukaryota > Metazoa > Chordata > Mammalia > Rodentia > Petromuridae > Petromus > Petromus typicus. Next base: position 7,317 of record PVIR01032658.1, read on the forward strand.
CTCCGGAGTGCCACGATTATAGGCATGAGCCACCATGCCTGGCACTGTGGTGTGTGGTTCTGATTGCTGATGTGTGTGAGTCACCACACCAGGCATAGTGATAAGTGGGTACTGGGGATTGAACTTAGGACCTTGAACTTGAAGAGCAGCCACAGGAACCAATGAGCTAAATCCCTGCTCCTTTTTGTTTGTTTTTTGAGACAGTGTCCCACTATTAGTTCAAACTGGTCTTGAACTCACTGTGTAGCTCAGGTTGGCTTCGGATTTGTAGCGATCCTCCTGCCTCAGCCTCCCAAGTGTTGAATTTACAGGCGTGCACTACCATTTCTAAAAGGAAGCTATCTGAAAACTGTAACAGTACTTGGTAAATGACCATCTAAAATGGAAAAACTTTGCCTAAGCCCCTAGGAATGTAAGTGCATGGTAAACTGAATTTAAGTCAGCAAATCTTTACCTGGGTTCTTGTGCTGACTACCAGGGTGAATTGAGAGGCTGCTAGGAACCTAGGATGTTTACAGATCAGAAGGGGAACAAATACATGGAACCAGGTGCAGTGGCTTAATCTTGTTTATAATCTTAGCTGCCAGAGAGGCTGAGACAGGAGGATCTCAAATTCTAGTCCAGCCCAGGCAACTTAACCAATATTCTATCTCAAAAAAAAAAAAAAAAAAAGGGAAAAAGGGGCTGGATGTAGTCCAGTGGTGAAGCATCTGTCTAACATGAGTGAGAAGGTCCTGGGTTCAGTTATCAGTACCGCAAAAAAAACCTGACACAATCAAAACCAAAAAATCCACCAGCCAACCAACCAACCAAACAAAAAAACCCCAAAGAAGCAAAAACCAAAAACTGGAGGAGCTAGTGAGTAGGGGACCCTAAAGATAAGTAGGAATTAACTTGGAGAAAGGAACTGGTACAGATAAGCGCCCACGCACACGTCAGGAGAGAGGATTTCTCTTATCTTAGGCCTGCCCAGTGATCTTTTGCAGAACCCTGTAAACTTACTATCGATTAGGGAATTTACTGTAAGGGAGGGAAGAGAGGTTTAAGTGCTAGAGAGGTTGGGTTGGCGCTTTTGGAGGACCGTTCTGAGGCTGGAGAGGAAGCAGCGAGGTTTTCGGAAGTGGCAGAAAGGTCCAGATAGGGGCGCGGGGCTGCTTTAGAATAGGGGCGGCGGAGACCCGAAGAGTAGTTTGGCCCGAAGCCGCGATTTCTCTCGGGCGGTTTCTTGCGGCTGGGTCTGCCGTCCCCGCCCCTCATCGCCTTCGTCTCCGCTGTGCAGGTCGCTCCAGGGACTTGGGAGCCGCTCTCGGATCCGAGCCGCAGTTTTCGAAGTTCCGCCAGGCTCCCACAGGCCCCACCCCTCCCGTCGTCCAGGCGCCGCCCCCGCGGCCTAGCCCCGCCCCGCGACCTAGCCCCGCCCCGCGCTCGCGCGCCAGGCCCGGGCGGCGCCGAGGCGCTTGGCGGGAGATAGGAAAGTGCCTCTGTGCGCGCCGGCGGCAGCCGAGGTTCCTGCTAGCTGACTGCGGGACCAGTGCACTCACTGAGGCTCGGAAGCGCAGCGTGGGGCGCGGGGCCCGGAGCCACCGGAGCAGTCCGTGTCCTGACCCCGGCCCGGCTCCCGCTCCGGGCTCGGCCGGCGGTCGGGCGAGCGCGGCGCGGCCCGGGCCGGGGGATGTCTCGGCGGACGCGCGGGTAAGCGAGCTGGCGGACGGCGGGCGGCGGGCGGGGGGCTTCCCCCTCATCCCTCCTCATCTCCCTCACGCGGGCCTCTCCGAGCGCCACTTGGGGCGGGGGTTCTCGCGGGAAATGCTGCTTCGCAGGCCGCCTGACGGGGGTCGCGCGCAAACCTGGGGCTCTGAGGACCCCTGCTCGGCTCCCGGTGCCTGCTGGGCCTCGGACCCGGGCCAAGCCCTGCATGATGTCATTTAGTCTCCCGCCTAATTGCGAGGAGGGGGTGGGGTGGTGGGTGTCAGCTGGAAAGCCCTTTACTAGGGAGGAAGAGCGAGTCTCCAAGTCACTGTGAGTGGGAGGCCACAACCTGGGGCACACTTGTCGCTCAAGCCCAGTTTTGTTCAGATTTTGCCTCTGGCCTAAGTTCTCTGCCCACCCGGGTAGTGTGCCGAGAGTGGTGATCCATTGTCGTTTCCACTTGGGTTCCGGGCCAGCTCGATTCGGTTTCAGAAACCTCTTCCTGTTCCACACTAGAAGTGTTGGGCTTTTGGGATCTACGCTACTGAGACTGATGTGTTGTATCCAAGCCACTCTACTAGCAGGCCTTGGGGCAAAGGCAGGAACTGAAGCTCCATTTTATTTATTCCCCAGAGATTAAGTGGCAGGGTCAGCCTGCGACCTTGTTTATACCTGTGTGCCTGGGGCCTGGCTTTTACAGCCTGCCTGAGAGGGAACCATCAGGTCCTGGCCTGTTCCCTCCTAAGTTCATGCAACCCAAATAACCTTAGCCTTATCTAAAGCTGTTGGTGCTGGTGTTCCCAGGCTGAGGGTGCAGATGGCCGGCCAGCAAGGATCTAATTCCTAGGTAGTGGTTCCTGTGACTGCACACAGGGACTGTGTCCCTCAGGTCCCAGTGCCCCAGGAAGAGTTTTCAGGTGTGACTGACCCTAGGCGATGTCCTCTGCCATTTCTGCCCTTGGGCTCTGGAGGAACCTCCCTCCCCTGTGAGGAAGGGGTTCTGCACTCCTCCAAGGACAGGAGGAAGCCACGTGTTGCACCAAAATGTGGTCATCACCAGGAACTGACCAGCTTTTAAAGCTGGGGTTTCAGTGTGATGACATGAAGGTGTACACTCAGGGAAGTTCAGGTCCTACCTGTGGATTTGGCAAATGGTGTATGATCCCTTATTGCCTCAGTTATTCTGTTATGTGGGGATAGAATGAGTGGAAAGTGGTTGGCCAGTATCGTGTGGATGACAGCAGTGTTGTCTCAGAGTTCTGGTTGTTCTGAGCTGCTAACCCCATTACACAAATTATTACTAGATCACAGAATCCACACAGATACTCTTCATTCTGAAAGGGACATTAGTTGAACATAAGATAGAAGAGGGTCTGGTGCTGTGTACTGGAGAAGCAATCATGATTTGTGTGAGTGAGGCATCTTGGGGACAATTGATTTTGTAGCTGATGTGATTCTAATTTTGTTATCTTGTAGATTTATAATGGTGGGTGGCGTATGAGTGAAGATCTGGAATGACAATACTGAATTCCAGATCTTTTTGTGATTGATATATCTATGGGTTTAGAGACTTAAAAATTTTCCTTTAATTAGCATTTCTTACCCACTGGAATGCAGCAGCTTTGCGTGTTTTTTCATTCATGTGTCCAGTCCTACCCTGGGCAAACATTTTTAAAGCCTTTCAGTGTCAAACTCCAGGATGTTGGAGGTGGAGCTAACCTTTGTGGACCGTGTCTATAGAGACACAGTTGCAGCACAGGGTTTCAGTGTGCTGTGGTATTGGAGTGGCTAGAAAGTATTGCTGAGTTCTGGGGAAGGTATGCAAGCATCAGAGGAAGCCGTCTTTAGCATGAGGCCTGTGCTTACCTTGCTTATCTGGCAGTTTGTAGCTTTTCCCAGTTTATAAATACCTGACCAGAAATACCTGATTCGAGTGGTCCTGCCCTGTGGAGTTGGAGGAAGATTCTGAACCTTCCATAAAATCCTGAATTCTTGAAGATGCATAGTGTAATCTTCATTTTTATGACCATTAAACCAGATAAGTAGGAGTGTTTTGGGAAATTGTTAGAAAGTAAAAATTTTCAAAAGTTCTTTCTTTTTTTGAGACAGGGTCTTGCTTTGTACAAAGTTCAGGCTGGCCTTGAGTTCAGGCCTCAAACTCAACATCACAGCAATCCCGCCTCTGCCTCCCAGTGCTGGGATTACAGGCGTGAGCCACCACACCTGGCACTGTGGTATGTGGTACTGATTGCTGCTGGGTGTGAGTCTCCATGCGCACGATTTTATGTGGTTAACTGGGGATCCAACCCAGGTCCTTGGGCTTGCAGGACAGGCACTGGAACCACTGAGCCAAATCCCCAGCCCCGAAAATTTTCAAAATTTAGATGCTTGTGCTGTGTTTTCTTTTTCTCTAAATTAACTGCCCATGTGCAGCCATGTCTTGAAAATGTATATGCAGAATTGGACAGTTACTGAAAATATATTTGGAATGTTTCCACTGAATATTTTTTAAAATTCTGGTGCTTAATGATTACATATGTTATAATGTTTAAATGCATTAAAAGAGAAAAGGGCCAGGGATTTAGCTCAGTGGTGCCATACCTGCCTGACAAACTAAAGGTGTTGAGTTTGATCCCTGTATTCCCCTAAAAAATTCAGTATAGGCTGGCATGTGATGGTGCAAGTCTATGACCCCAGCACTTGGAAGGCTGAGGCAGCAGATTTGCCACAGGTTCGAGAGTAGCCTGGGCTACATTTTGAGTTCAAGGCCAACCTGAACTATGTAGCTAGATCTTCACTGAAAAAACAAAACAAAAAATTGAGTGTGACTGGTAGTTATTTAAAAGAAAATGTCAAGTGAGATCTGGTTTTGCCTTTTTTTTTGGAGACAGGCTATCGTTCTGTAGTTTAGGCTGGTGGTGAACTCAGCAATCCTCCTGTCTCTGCATCCATCCTGAGTGCTGGGATTACAGGCATGAGCTACCACGCCCAGCGCTGTGGTTTGTGATCCTGATTGCTGATGGGTGTTAGTTATAGTTACCACGCCTGGCATTGTTCTGTGTGGTTACTGGGTACTGAACCAGGCCCTTGTGCTTACAAGGCAGGCGCTGGAACCACTGTGCTAAATCCCTGGCCCTGCCTTTATTTTTTTTTTAATTTAAAGAGAAGACAACAAAAGTGTTTATATTTCCTGTAGGAGAGTAGAATCTTACTATATCGTCTTTTTTTGGTACTGGGGATTGGATTTAGGACCTTGTGTTTGTGAGGCAGACATGGCACCACTGAACTAAATCCTGAACCCCAGCGGGCCTTGAACTCATTGTATAGCTCGGACTGGTCTCAAGCTTTCCCTGCCTCAGTCTGCTGGCTGCTGAGATTATAGATGTATACCACGATACTATATACTTACTTTGCTTTTTTTGTTTTGTTTTGTTTTTTGTGGTACGGGGGGGGGTGGTTTGAACACAAGATCTCATGACGGTGTCATTGAGCTACATTTCTGGCCATTTTTTCGAGACAAGGTCTTGCTTTGTAGTTCAGACTGGCTCTGAAGTCACTATTTTGCTCAGACTGCCCTCAAACTTATCTTCATGCCTCAGCCTCCCAAGTGTGGGGATTACAGGTATACGCCACCACATCTGATCTACCTATGTTTTTTAGAGCAGAAAAGGTAAATGCCTGTCCCTAAGCCTTTAGCACTAGAGTTGCCTGGCCATCGACTACTTGCTGTCCTCCATAATGGGGATACACTGTACTTGACTTTTAACTCCTGTCCTGCAGCGAGGAGCTGGATGAGCTGCACTATCAGGACACTGACTCAGAAGTGCTGGAGCAAAGGGACAGCAAATGTAAGGTCAAATGGACCCACGAGGAGGTGAGTGGCACAGTGGCCCCTTGGGACTGGGGAGGAGAGGCCCGATGACAGCTGGGAGCTGGCACGAGTGCTAAGCTGGTAGTATCTGCCTGATGTCCTCACGACCAGGATGAAGAGAAATAGCCAGTTCAAGGGTGGGCTAGGCGGGTCTTCTGCTTCTCTTCCTGACCTCTTCTTGGGGTGTCCTGGGGACTCAAGTCCAAAGAGGGATGTGTCAGGTAGTGGCTGATGTATTCCTGAGGAGCGGGCATGGATATTGATTGTGCTTCTTGCTTCTCGTCCTAATCTGCTCTGTGTTGTAGGAAATTTATGAAGAGTAAAGTTGACTCGCCAGTGGAGCTACATCTGCTCAAGCTCTTCTTGCCACTGGGCTCTTCTGGATGTTCTTAGACAGCATAGGATAGCTGATATCCAGAGTGGCTTTTATGACAGACCTGTTCTCAAGATACCAATCCCTGAATCCATGAGTGCACTAATCCATTGACAAAGGCAAAACCCTCATGGTCTAGTCACTTCTTCACAGTTCCATTCGGTCACCCTAGTCTGCATTGAACTCTCCAGTCTGATCTGCCAGAATGTTGGAATTACAGTCTAGTGTCACTGAATGTACCTAGTCACAATAAGCATTAAAATTCATTGAGTTTTAGTGGGAATATTTGAACCATACCACCCTTGGACTGCTGGAAGGTTCAGGCAAACCTACTCTCCCCTTATCCCCCTCTTTTATTTATTTATTTATTAGGTTTTTTTGAGACAGGGTCTTATTTTGTAGTTCAGGCTGGCCCCGAGCTCAGCCTCAAACTCACATCACAGCAATCCTCCTGTCTCTGCCTCCTGAGTGCTGGGATTACAGGCGTGAGCCACCACGCCTGGCATTGTGGTATGTGGTACTGGTTGCTGCTGGGGTGAGTCTCCATACCCAGTATGGTATGTGGTTACCGGGGAATTGAACCCAGGCCCTTGTGCTTGCAAGACAGGCGCCGGAACCACTGAGCTAACTCCCCCCCCTTTTTTTTTTTGAGACAGGCTGTGGCTATGTAGTTGAGCCTGATCTTGAACTCACTACATACCCAAGGGTGGCCTCAAGCTTGCAGTGATCCTGCTCTCATGCTCCCAAGTGTTGGGATCATAGGTGTGCATCACCATGCTGCTTGTATAGTAGCTTTTGTGAATATGTATTTTCATTTTGCTTGGGAAGATTCTTTTTAGGTTTTTTGAGATAGGGTCTCGCTTTGTAGTTCAGGCTGGCCCTGAGCTCAGCCTCCAGCTCACATCACAGAATCCTCCTGCCTCTGCCTCCCGAGTGCTGGGATTACAGGCGTGAGCCACCACGCCCGGCACTGTGGTATGTGGTACTGGTTGCTGCTGAGCATGAGTCTCCACACCCAGTATTGTACGTGGTTGCCGGGGAATTGAACCCAGGCCCTTGGGCTTGCAAGATGTGCCAGAACCACTGAGCTATATCCCCGGCCCTTGGGATGATTCTTAACGCATGGTCGTAGAGTAGGTTATAATTTTATAGAATTTCTCCTCTCTCCTTTGCTTTCTCCTTTTCTGTGCTATACATTGAACCCAGGGCCACACACACGGTAGCCACATACTCTACTAGTGAGCTACACACCCAACCGGACCTTTACCAGTAATTGTTTTTGTTTATTTTAGCACTGGGAACCAAACTAAGGAGTAGTGCTTACCAGGCAGATGCAGCAACACTGAACTAAATCCTTGGCCCCTTATATTTTATTTATTTATTTTTTTAAAGATTCCTACTGACATATTTTTATTCCACCTCTTATTTCCTTGATGTGTTTAGTTTTAGTTTGTTTTTCTGTTTACAAACTTGTGAGGGTTTTTTGTTTGTTTTTTGAAACAGAGTCTCATTTTTTTTGTAGTTCAGGCTGGTCCTGAGCTCAGCCTTAAACTCACAGCAGTCCTCTTGCCTCTGCCTTCCATGTGCTGGAATTACAGGCATGAGCCACCACATACCAGGCATTGTGGTATGTGGTACTGATTAGCTGGTGGGCATGAATCTCCATGCCGAGCATTGTTGGTTACTGGGGATCGAACCCCGCCCTTGCACTTGCAAGGCAGGCGCCTGAACCACTGAGCTAAATCCCCGGCCCTACAAACTTGTTATTTGAGCTGATGTGCTTGTAGTTCTAGCTGTTTGGGAGGCTGAAGCAGGAGAATCACTTGAAACTGAGAATTCAGAGCCAGTGTAGACAACAGGAAAATCTCATCTTCAATAAAAAAAACTTGCTGTATGACCTATAACTCATTCCCTAATCATTCAAGATGCTTCTTCAGATGAACACAAAGCAGACTTTCTTATTCATGTCATTGCGAACCAGGGGTCCCAGGCACCTGCTGTAGTCATCCTCAGCCGTGGCAGGACCCCGCAGCATCAGGCTGGGGTCCATCTGCTCTCCACTGTGTCTTCTATCTTACATGATGGCTTGGGCAGATAGACGGTGCTTGCAGATTATCTGTTGGATCCAAGACATGGTTGTCTGGGAAGTTGGGGAAAGTTGCTTGGAGAAAATGGCTTTTGAGGTCAGGATGAGGATTTGGAAATTCAGCCTTGAGGGAAGACAACCTGCAGATCTTTGGGTGAGTCAGAACAAGAAGTGTGGGAGTACAGTTTGGCTGGCAGGAAGGGCCCAGGAGAGGAAAAGTGGGTAAGATGGACAAAAAGCAGATGGAGCCATTCCTGGAGGGAGACCTCTAGTGTCCAGGAAGAAGTGAGGGAGGTATCCTTCCTCCCTCCCTCACTTCCTCCCTTCTTCCTGTGCTGTTAGAGATGGAACCCAGGGCCTTTGCTCTCAGCTGCAAACCTAACTCTTTTTAAATTTTGAGACAAGGTTATGCTTAGTCACTAAATTACCTCAAATTACCTAAATTACCTCAAAGTTGTGATCTTCTTGCCTCGGCCTGGCAGAGCACTGGGATGTACCACTGTACCTGGCTATGTCTTTCTTAATTTAAAAAAGTGTTTATTTTATCATCTTTGGAAGTGCTAGGCATGGAAAGTTGGTAAAGCCAGGATGGAACCTGGCTTCAGGGAAGCTTGTTTGTGGTATGTAGGGTGGAGAAGAGCTTCAAGGTAGCTAAGGGACTGGTGCTATGGAGAAGAGACAGTGCAAAAAACAACGCGCTAAATGTACCGGCTTAGCCATTTTTAACTGTATAGCTCAATCGCGTTAAGTGTTTGAGCATTGTTGTGCAATAGACCTCTAGAACTTTGTCACCTTTGAGAATTGACGTTATCTTGGTTCAGCGCTGATTCCCTCATTTCTCTTCTGAGCCTCGGCAGCCTTCTTTGTACTTGTTTCTGTGATGTAAAGAGTGAGTCCGTTCCCATCCCTGTTTGTGTTCATTATCCACTTCGCCTCTCTCTGGCCCTTCTCTCTGCCAAACTGCACTCCCTACTTACTTCTCCGCCTACAGCCACTTCTTGCTCTGACTCACCCAAAGAGTTGAGGTTGACCTCCCTCCATGTAGAATTTCCAAACCCTCATCCTGAGCTCAAAAGCCGTTTTCCCAGTGCAACTTTCCCTGGCCTCACAGATAGAGGATGTAGTATTTGATCTTTCGTGACCAGCTCGCTTCCCCAGTGCACTGTTTGCAAGGTCACTTGTCTTTGTAGAGACTAACGTTCCATTGTATGTATCTACCATATTTTTTACCTATCTTCTGTACAGTATATTAAATTTCAAAAACATTAATTTGGGGCCAGGGATTTAGCTCAGTGGTCCCGGCGCGGCGCGGCGTGTGTCTTGCAAGTGCAAGGACATAGGTTCAATCCTTGGTAACAACGTACAAACTGGGTGTGGAGACTCATGCCCAGCAGCAACCTGTATCACAGACCACAGTGCCAGGTGTGGTAGCTCACGCCTGTAATCCCAGCACTCAGGAGGCAGAGGCAGGAGGATTGCTGTGATGTGAGTTTGAGGCTGAGCTCAGGGCCAGCCTGGACCACAAAGCAAGACCCTGTCTCAAAACAAACAAAAAAACATTAATTTAAGGAATACTTTTACAAAATCAACTACGACTGTTTAAATGAAATGCATTTCAGTGAATCTCCACAAATGCTTATGTACAGTTACAAACTATTAGGATCACGTTATGGAACATTGCTGTTACTTCATGTGTTCCTAACTGCTGGCCTCAGATAACAACTGATACCTTTTTATCTTAATGGCTTAACATGTATTTTAGAATGTCATCTCTATGGAAGTATAAATATACATTTTTTTTTCTTTTTTGAGGCAAGGCCTTGCTGTGTAGTAAGTACTTTAGTATTGTATATCTCAGGCTGACCTGGAACTTGTAACCCTCTTGCCTCAGTCTCTCAAGTACCAGTATTACAGCCACGCACCCCCTTGCTCCCAGCTTTGGTGCATACCTCCTTATATCTGGCCTGTTTTGCTCATAACAAAAGTGAGAATTCTGTTATATGAATCAGTAGTTCATTTTTACGAGACTATTTTGATAAATTCTATTTTCTTCTGACTCTCTTACCACATTTTAGCAGCTGAAAGTACTTTTTTTTTAGTTTTTTGAGACATTGTCTTTATCGTTCAGACGTGCCCTGAACTCACTTTGTAGCTCAGGCTAGCCCAAACTCAGCAATCTTTCTTCCTCTGCCTTCTGAGTGCTGGGATTACAGGCTCGAGCCTGGCATTGTAGTATGTGGTATTGATTGCTGATGGGTGTGAATCACTAAACCTGGTATTGTTGTATGTGGTTACTGGGGATCGGACTCAGGGCCTTGTGCTTACGAGGCAGGTAACACCACTGAACCACTGAGCTAAATCACTGGCCCGGAAAGGTACTTTTTATATGCACTTTGGACCTCGACTTTTCTACTGTCTAAATGCATCAGATGTAGAGACCTGAATCAGTCCTACTTGTGGTCTAACCCCTACTGTCTCCAAAATCGTCCTCCCCATTCCATTCCTCTCCCTGTGTTCTGGCCTTCTTTCGATCCTACCTGTTGGTTGCTCTCCCTGAACCATAATCGCCAAATCCCCAAGCATAGAGTGGCCTTACTTCTGTGTATAGAAGCATTTGACAAGCAGCTGCCTCTTTCCCAGGTGTAAGCCTGTGAGCACTTGGCAAGTTTGTTGCTTCTATCCCCACCTGGCATGTAGTAGGTCCTCACTCCATGACAGAATGGGTGAAAAAGACTGCCTTGTGGGTGGCTATGAGGCTTCATGCACATGGGAGCCAACTCCTCTTTCTGGCATTGGCAGGACGAGCAGCTGAGGGCCTTGGTGAAGCAGTTTGGACAGCAAGACTGGAAGTTCCTGGCCAGCCATTTTCCTGTGAGTATGGCCCCGCTGTGGCTTCCCTCCAGGAGCAAGGGTCTGGGTGATCTGTCTGCCACAGCAGACTTTCTGGTGAGGAAAAGAAAAGGGAGTTCCTTTCCAGCTCCCCTAGAATAAAATGATCTGTGTAGGACCTTTCTTCCAAAACTGGAATTTGAGGCACTGTCAAAAGCGTCTTCACACAGCATGCCTGATGGCTCAAAGATACTTAGGTGATCAGGGACATACTTGCATTTCTTCCTGGTACTCAGGTTTTGACAGTGAG
>PVIR01032659.1:0-18477 GCA_004026965.1 Petromus typicus
CCCGTCCTCCCGCTCCCCCTCCCCTTTCTAAACGCGCGTGTGATCAGGTCGTGCGCACACCTCAGAGCTCGGCGCTGTCCCCGTGTCGGCAGAACACGCGCTCACGCTCCGCAGAGGATGCACCCCGTGCGCGCGCCTGTCCTCCACTGCCCCTTCTGCCCAGGGACAGTCCGCTGCTAATGGCATGTACTTTGCAGCTCGCTGTGGTGATACATCCCTCTGTCCGCGTCGGCCTCCTTCCAGTCCCGCTGCCGGAGGGGGACATCGACCGACCGCAGAGCGCCGGGAGTAAAGGGAAGGTGCTTACGAATATTTTGTGAAACAATAGGGAAATTCTGACCTAACACTGAGACATCACGGGAGCGGCGCTCAGCAGGGTAACAGACTAAACACACGCACTGGTGAGTTAATCGCTGACCTTGGCAAGCCAGGGAGTTGGAGGAACGTGAACGGCTCGGTCAGACATCTCGGGACGGGGCTGCAGTTCAGTTTTTAAATTCACTCACTGTCTGAATTTGGAGAAATTTCTTTACCTCTCTGAACTCCAATTTCCTCCCATGGGGAAGATGACAACTTTGAGCTGGACGTAAGATGTGAAGATTGACTAGCCCAGTGGCTACGCGGTAAGTCTCCGTTTTATACTGGCATGAGAGGATTTGTGCGTCCTCTCGGTTAAATCACAACATAGAGAACTGTGTAATGCAGATGAGCTGGGAACAGAGCCAGTGCTAGATATGTCAGATGGACTCAGAAAATAGCTTCAGAATAATCGTGTAGACTTTTGAGCTGTAGAATAAACAAGGGAATAAAGGTTTCTGCGAATGACAAAATGTGTGTTATGAGCGGTTTATTTCTGTATTGCTGGAGCAGTTCAGAATCTCACCGCTAGATGGCAATAACTATACACTACAAAAACAAGACCTGGCTTCCTGGATGCCGATTCTGTTTTCAGGTAATAAATACTAGCGCCCTGCAAGTATTTAAAGCTTAAACGGTGTACTTACTGACTTAAAACTTTACCTGTTAGGTAAGCCACATTTCACTCTGTTCCATTTTCTTTTCTTTTCTTTTCTTTTTTTTTTTTCTACTAGGACAAAGGAGCAAAGCCTCAGGTTGAATGCTCACAGTAGCTCCAGCAGGTCTGGACACAGGCAGCAACGTGACTAAGCTCCTGGGAAAGGCTGAGCCGGGGAAAGAGACCTTCCCACGGTGCCCAGCTCCCTCCGCCTCCACCGAGGTGAATTCTACCTGTGCCACCCCACTTTAATTAATTCCCTTTGTGTTTTAAAAATGCCTTACTTCAGCTACCTCTTCCTAGACACAGAGACCCTGTTACATGCTCTGTGAGCTCCCTGGGGCTGTCTATACCCCGCACCGCACAATGGACCAGACAACAGAAATTTATCTTTTCAAACCTCTGGAGGCTGGACGTTCAGGACCAAGATGGTGGCAGGGAGCGGCCGGCTTCTTTGGGCCTCTAAGGCCTCTCCTTGGCTTGAGGTTGCCTGTCTTGACTCTGTACCATCTTTTCTCTCTACATGTCTTTTCTTTAGAGGACACCAGTCATATTAGCCTAATGACCTATCCCAATGATTCCTTTAAACATCTTATCTCCAAAAGGAAACAGATTTTATATATAGGGGTGGGAGGTTGCAGGGCTGGGGGAAAGGAGAAAAATGAGAATCACATCATGTCATGTTCTGGTACAAACTCTCAATGTTGAATGTGATGATGTGCATTCATAATGCACCAATAAAGATTTTTTTTTTAAGTAGAGTTGCTTTCAGAGGTGGCACAGGTTATGAATTACTCCACCCAGAGCATCCCTAAGTTTCTCAGTACTATTCACAGAAACTGGAATTAATAACATGCCTAGCTTATGGCTAAGGACTGTGAGTTTTCATAAGGGTAGAAACCAATTCTGGTTAAAGAGATAAACCCGGCCTGTCTCAGGGCAATGCTTAGCACGCAGTAGGTTGTCTTTATTTTATCGCTGCCAGTATCTCCCTCTTTACTCGTCTTTCCCACATAACTTCAGGGCCCAGCACAAAGTGGTTCTGGAGATATTTAATTAATTAAAAATAGTTGGGACAGGCAGTTGGAAAGAAAGTTCTGATTGGACCTTTTGTATTTTCCCCTTTTGCCCACTACTTACCCTCTTCAGCACACCCCACGGGTCTGGCTTTTTGGTTGTGTGTTTGCATTAGCAGACACAGGAGTGACGTGTCGTTTAGTCAGGTGGGATTCACAGCCGCGAATTAGGGTCGGCGCAAGAGCTGCTGTGCTGTTCGCTCACGGATGAGAGCAGACGCCAGATCCGGGTCCAGCATTGCCGCGGCGGCCCTCATACCGCGGCTTCTGAGCTGACCTGAACCGCCTCCTGCCGGCTGCAGCTTCCTCCTGGAGGGAGCTTCCCGGGCTGAGGGTCCACAGCCCTCTGCAATCCGCAGTCCCCACACTACCAGGCCTCTCTTCGGTTCTCCCGTCCCTGACGCTCCCAGTCAAATGCTCTTTACTGCGGCCTGCAGAGGGCTCAGCCACAGATCCCTCCGCTGAGGTCACCTGAAGCTCACGACTCAGCAAGAGGGTCCTCCGGGTGTGGGACGAAGGCCACTGCCGAAGGACAAGAGAGGCAGGCTGTGCCTGGGGCAGGCCTGGAGTCTCTGTGTATTGTATCCTCTGATGTTTAACCCCAAATCTATAGAAAAGTTTCCTAAGAGATTTCCCCGAGAAAACTTACACCCCTGTGGAGCCACGATTTGTGAACGTGGACAACGTGTGGATCCAGGCAAGCCTAACCTAGAAGTCCCAGCTCTCCATCCAAACTCAGTATGATCCTGGACAAGTCCCTTCAACAAGTCACTTTCTCCACATGAAAGAGTTGAAGGAGTAAAATAAAATCAGATCTTTGTAATAAAATCTTGTGCAAGGTATTGGCCTGGATTGGATTGCTAAGACTCAAGGGCGAGGACCAAAGAGGCGACCCACACTGTGCACTGAGGCGCCAGGCAATATTCACAACAGCTGGACACAGACACCTCTCCCGGGACACGCAAAGACGGCCAACCCGTCTGCGCTACCGCGGCTGACGCCCAAGCTTCTGCCTCAGTCTCTGCCGGCAGAATCCTGGAAGATAAGTTAAAGGGCTTGAGGAATGCAGGAGGAAAAGAGACAGACATTGAAAAATGCACACATGGCAGAAAGGCAATCGGAGAAATTTATCGATGAAATACGGGGAAAATAGGCTTTGTATCCCTAATGACTCAACATGTAAAGAGTACCAATGCACAGTATTAAGGCATAATTCTCTCTAGGCTATTGCACCCATGAGATGATATTTTCCTTTAAATCATCCTAGAAACATGTATTAAGAGACATCTAGTCTTTTTGATCCCCAGCGTGGAAAAAAAAAAAAAAAAGACATCGGAAGTAGGATTTCTAAAACAGTAGCAAACAAATGCGTGACTATTGACCAGCAAGGCCGTCAGCTTTGAATATTCACCTGAACCTTCGCTCTCATATTTATCTGGTACTTTCCATGAGGCTATTTGCTATCTCGCTCCCAAGAGAAATTGGCTAGGAAAGTGTTCTCATCAAAAGAGGCTTATTCAAAATAAACCGGTAGTTTACTGATCAGAAGATGGAAATAAAGCAAGATGGTTGACTCGAGTGAGAATATTTCAGCATTTGGGTTAGATGCTGACTTTTCCGTATTGATACATAATTTTTGGTGAGTCCCTCACACCTTCTGGGTCTCTGTCCCTTCCTAGAATAAAAGAGGGTTGCAATGTCCACCCAGCAGATGCGGTGGGTCAAAATGAGTTCAAACGTGAAGGACCGAACTCTGCCTAACCTGTAAAAGTATTCCATCTGTGCCTGTCATTTCTGTCCTGGTGCTTTTGAACTTTTCCCCTTCATATAAAACTGTAATTAGTTTCATGACAATTACAAAATTAATAATTCTTTACATATTATCACATGCATTATGGAAGTTGATTACTATTTCTCACACATTAGGAAATTTCCACAATTTTACTTACATATTGGAAAATAAGAGACCTAGAACTGTCAGGTTATTGACTTTTTTGACACTCTAGCTGCAGCCAGAAATCAAGTTGAAATCCCTTTCATTAGGCATAGGAGGCACTTTTAAAACGGTAATCGGTAAGTAGTTGAAGAGGAAAGAATTAGTCACGAATGCTTGATTGAACTGACAAAGTGCTCACTTTTCATGCAACTCAGAAGTTGACCACTAAGTATTCTGCCATCCTGGTGACGGGTCCCAACCGGCCCAAGTCGCAGGCGATAGCGCCAGCTCCCGGCTGTGGAGGAGGAAGTTCTCCACCAGACAGGAGCGCCCTTCTCTGGAGAATTTCCCTCTTGCAGCCAGCACTGCCGCTGCTGAGCACTCTCCCACCTGCCGGTCCTCCAGCCAGTGGCTGGCGTAGACCAATCAGGAGGAAGCGCGGCTGTGCTGACGTCAGCGCAGGGCACTGTGGGAGGCAGGTGACGGAAGAGCTCTGCTCCTCCGGGCGTGACGTCAGAGCCTTCCCCCGCTGAGCTCACACAGCTGAGGCCCTCGCTCGGGTGCCTTCCCGCCTGGTCCACTCGCCCTCTTTTCTCTTGAAGTCTCTTTCTCCACAAAGCAGCTTCCCCTGTATCCATAGGCTCGTTCTTAGAAAATAGAATCTATGATACTACAGAGAGGTGAGAAAATAAATTTATTTTTGAAAACAAAATTGAAGAATGAAAAAGGGAAATCAGTTTTTATACAAAAGACAAAGTACTTAAAAGTTAGTCTCAAAACAAGTTTGACCTATTCGTCTTTGAAATTGGACAAATGGTAAAAGAATATGAATGGCATTTTTAAATGTTTACAATAGTTCTTTTGTGTTTATCTCAGATCAACAATAGCATGGAAGGGAGCTTTGCCCTAAGAATTTACGCATTCATTTTCCCAATGTGATTAAGCATAATATTATTAAGGAAAAATATTTCCTTTATCTTTCTGTCTCCTCCACCCTCCAATCCTCCTTTAATCTTCCTTTTCTCAAATTTAGGGAGAACAGTGGTGACATCAAGTGGCCAGTTAAGCAAGTTTTAGTCACATGTTGGGAATATAAGTCACAGAGATCCAATATATGTAGATATTTCACTTCTTAGAGAGTGGCTAGTTCTCACAATGTGTTAACCTTTATTAATATGCTATAAAATTATTAAAGCTCAAAATCCTCTTTTTATAAAACTAAAACCAAGTAGTGCTTGGAAAACTATCTGAAGTCTTTTAAGACTAAGATCATGTCAAACAGTATGAGATTTCAAACCTGAAAAGAATGTGATAATAAAATGAGAGGAATCAAAGTTTTTTTTAAATAAGTCAAAAATGATTTCTGGTTTCTATGATGTTTTCTTGTAATGTGAAAATACGTTTTAAAATATCGTCCTATAACCAAAGTATAATGAAAATTGTCCAAAACTTATATCATATTTCTTTACTTTCTCTTAACCAAAGCAGCATGAAATAGAAACCAGTGTTTTTATAAGATACATCATTATATTTTATTCACAAATTTTCAACCAGAGCCTATGTTAATCATTTTAAAGTTAAAGAGGAGCAGGAAATCATATCAAAGCCATCTCCATCTAAGAACTCAGAAGAAAGTCCTGGGAGGGTTGGGAAGGTCTAGGTTAAACAATAATTCTAGTCTAGAGTTATTAATTAATACTAATGAAAAATACTAGTGATCTGAGAACCCTGGGCAAAGAAAAAGGTCCACGTCTCTCTGTCCCAAAGACTCCCAGACCTACCTCTTCATGCTAAGCAGTGCTCAGACAACCTAAATTGGCACATTTTTAACACTAACTCAGACTCTGCAGTTGTACAATCTTGTTTTCATTTTAGAGTGTTGAGGAAGGCAAAATAAATAAAAATCTGCTTTCAGTTATCAAAGATCAAAGAGATTCATTCAAGCTAATATAGACAGGTTACCTCTCATGTATTAACTGATTGTTACCTTGGTACTGAGGAGAGAATTACGGTCATTAATTCCTTATTGTCAGAAGAAGAACAGGAGAAGAAATTATTTTGATAAACTATATGAATATTTGATCAGTTAATTGCCTTCAGGTTCTGTATTTCTACTGGCCAGATCTTGTTTATCTTTTAGGAAGACTCTGGCAACTTTTCTCTCCTTAGGAAATGAGTTGGAAAATATTAGTGGAACATCAAAGCGATGGCTTGAGTTTATCATTTGATTTATGCGATGACGATTTGCATCACTTGTTGGAACACCGAGTACTTCCTCTGGAATCACAAATAACATCGGGAAATCACTGGTTATCCCAGCGCTGTGGGAAATAGCTGAACCGAAATCTCCTCACCAAAATCGTGGCAGTCTTAGCATTGAAGGAGATCCTTTGATGAACATAAAAGTTTAGAGATTGAGAAAGACAACATCGTTTTGCTTGATTTCTGTTTGAAGTTATAATTTTCCAAACAAGAACAGGAACTGTCTTTTTCCAACTTGTATTCATCAGTCTCACCAACGTCCCTGTCCAGGCAGTGAGAATTACTCTAATTGTTCACTGTCTTACTCAGCTTTGAAAAGTTACACAACTTCTGTATCCCTTCCTTGTCCTAAGTGAGAATCATCCATCAGGAAACTTAAAACTTGTAATTAAAAAAATAAAATCTAGATGCTGTCCTCAGAAATTCTGGTGGAAGAGATAGGGAGAAAAAAAGCTGTGTGCATGATTTTGCCCATGAGTTAGTTTTGGCGCAACTGGATAACAGTCAGCAGGACTTGGGCAGATTTATGGACATGGGTTCTATTGTGTGCCAACGTTAAATTTCAATGTAAGCAAAAACGACCTCACCGCAAGAATGCCTGCTGTGCTTACCAAGCAACTTCTGAATCATTCTGTCTATCCCTGACAATACTAAATCTACACTGATCTGATTAAGGCAAAGGATGGAGGAATAGAGAAAACCATTAAATCCAATAGAACTACTTTGGAAGGTTGTCATGGTACCTGACAGAAGGAACTCCTGATTTCTTCCTGTAGGGCTGTGTTGTAAATGTTTAAGTCAGGGTCTCTTGGGAGTGCAGACTTATGTGGTGTAGTTGAGCAAAGTTTTACAAAGGATCCATCTATTTAAATATGGAATGAGTGAAAGGAAACTAAAAGTTGATGTTACTGGGGACCGATATCAGCCTCCAGGAGAAGAAGAAAGAGACTTCATTTCAACCAAAGGAATTTGTGCTGCAGGAAAGGATCCACAGGGCAACCTGGTGGGGAGAAAGTCGGCACTGAGTCCTGGTCCTAATATTCGTACTTTCCCAGGGGTTGCACGGGTGGAATCCAGACAGGAGACGAGGCAAGTGACTACTGTGTCGTGAACTGGTGTCCCGGGCTCAGAGGAATGCGAGGGGCAGGAACTGGACCCTAGTGGGTCGGACCACCACTTTGTGCGGCTCAGATTCTTCTAGAAATGTTGCTTCTCGACGTATTTACACAAATGCTTCCTGTTTAGCACCGTACCCCGAGTGCTGACCACTCTGTGAAGTAGTCCATGGCCCCGACAGTACAGAGAATCCCCTGGCCGCGAGCCCCAACAGACAACTCAAGAAAGTGTGTTTTTCACAGAATGTTTTAGGCTCTATCACTATTGAAACCTCCTAACCTTGGCAAAAACCTCAAGGCTTTGCTTAAATTTAAACTACAGGATCTGATAGAAGAGATTTTAAAACATACAGTTTTTCATTGAGATAAAACAATGTCCAGAACTGGTTTGTTCTTTCTTATCCTTCAAAATCTTTTGCATTTCTCCCTGAAATACCCCATGCCGGGAGGTTTGGCTCAGCAGCTCAGCAAGCTAGCTGAGCTGGCCTGCAACGGTGCCACGTGGGGACAGCGAAGCTCACTGTCAGTCCCCTCTGCAGCCCCCAGGGCGGTGACAGCAGCAGCACCAGCGAGGCAGAAAGGAGTCAACCGGACAGAGACGCGTGCACAAGGCCGAGCCCCAAGTTAGGAAAACTCCCCAAGACCCGTCTCAGCTGACAGGCACTGCTGCCCAGAGTACACGTGTGGATCAAAACTCAAAACCTTTAGGAAGATGCTATCTTCGTTTTCTGCGTCTGCTGCCTCATGATACTACAAACTGGGTGACTCAGATAAAGGGAAAAAAAAAATGTTTTCTCTCAGTTCTTGGAGCTAGAAGTTCAAGTTCAATCCAGCTGCTCAGAACTGGCTTCTATGGGAGCTCTGCTGCTTCTGCTCCACCTAATTCGTGCCTCCTCCACCTTTCCTTGGCCTGGCTAATTTTCATCAAATCTTCAATCCTGTGCTTAGAATTAGCTATTCTAAAAAATCTTCTCTGACCACAGAGGACTCAGTGAACCCTTTTCACAAGTCCACCACCATCCAGTGTGAATTTCCCAACACATTACCATCTTGTTCTCAAGTTAAGCAAAAGGGCCAGTTAAAGAGAAAAGGCAGGGTTAACATCCAGGATTTCCACCTCAAAGGATGTGAGGTGGGTTCAACAGTTTGCTTTGTTAAAAATTCCCCTACAACCAGAGGTAGTTAGTGCTGGGACCATCCCTGAGAACCATGATTGATAGATAGTCTGTTTACATTTATCAAGCTCCCCTTATTTTGTCACCGGTGCACTGCAAACTCTTCAAGGGTGAGGATTCTGTCTTTCAGTCACTGTGTGCCCAGCATTCTGTACAGTGCCAGAAACACAAAAGAGATTCTACACATAATCATGGAACATAATCATGCAATATATGAATGAATGAAAATGGAAATTATTTACACTGGAGGCATGTATTTTTAGAATGAGAGTATGCTTTAAGAGTTTGCTGTATCAAGGCTAATTTAAAATGCATAAACAAAAGACTCTATACTCATTTAGAACGGGCTAAGTGTGTAAAACCATAATGTTTATACTGATTTGATTTATATAAACATGTATACACAAAACCATTTTATAGAAACTTTGGCCAGGGTTATTTTGCCTCAGGGAACTGTCCTAAAGTATATAGCTGAAACAGAGAATGTAAAATGAGATGTGAAAACAAGGTATTAGGAAACCTGGTCATTATCTAAAGAATACAGAAGGTAGCACAAAATAAATATAAACCAGAAGAGCCTCCAAGATCTGTTATTCCTTCTGTTAAGACTTGAAATCACAAACCAGAGTTTAGAAGACTGAAGAAATAAAATTGCAAAATGCTTGTGCACGCTGTGGCAGTGCGGTTGAAATGTTGGGCAAGGGCAGAGACAGCGGGACTCCCTTCGGGCTCATGGCTGGTAAGAGTGATTTTTCTAACACTCTCATATGCCCCTCAGCAGCCAAGCTCCCTCCCAACCTGCACCTTAGGATCCCGTCAGCCCACCCTTCAGGGAGAACCACGAGAGCCCCTGCAGGCCGCACATCACTGACTCAGCTGCAGTTACGCAAATATTAGTGGGTTGGGACCAGTGAAAGGAGGGTAGAGAAAGGGAGAGAGAGAGAGAGAGAGACAGACAGACAGAGAGAGAGAGAGGGAGAGACAAAGAGATAGGAAAGAGACAGAGACAGAGAGACAGAGATCATGACTCAGAAAGACAGAGGTCATGACTCAGAAAGAGAGACAGAGGTCATGACTCCGAAGCCCCGCAGTTTTGCAGTACTTCCCTTTGACTTCACAGCATGGAAAGGCAGCTGGGTGGCAAGCATTATTTTACCAGCTTGCTCACCAACCCCTTATTTCTCATTCCAAAGAGCAAAATGACATCTCCCTGTAGCATTCAAGAACTCACGGTGGGTCTCTCCCAGATTCAGACACTGAAATCCTTAGGGTTTCTGTATGATGGTGGGGCATTCAGGGGTGGGATTTACTCCCCTATAAGTGAGACCCAGGAACATCCCTCACTTAACCCTGAGATGAAAGAGGTCATCCAGGAACCCAGAAGGAAGACCTCGCCAGATGCTGAATCCATACTGACCGATCCAGCCTCCAGAACTGGAAGACATAGATTCCTGATATTTACAGGCTACTCAGTTTGACATTTTTATGACAACATCTGTAAGAGGAATACAAAGGGCTAAAAGCACCTTGCCAAAGGTTTGCTGACCCAGCTGAGCTATCTTCAGCTATCCAGGAAAAAGTGGGCTCTGAAGTTGTCAGTCTTGAAAACCTCTTTTCACACTCTAGTTCTTAGTGTCAGAAAAACTAACTCACCGTTAAGCCACCATCAAGGTGAAAATGATGTCCAACAGTAACATATCATGTCACTGTCGTCTTTCAAAATTCTTCAGTGTTACGTTCTGCCTGTAACGAGGGTGACATCGTGTGTCAGCTTGACAAGGCTCATCCCTCTGTCGGGGTAATTATTAAAAAGATCTCTATATCTCTCAGAAGTCCTCTGTTCAAACTGTAATATGCCCCTTGCTTAGAGCATCACATCCTAGGCTTTGGATGACCAGGTCTCATCTTACTGTCCTGTTTCATTTTACACCATTTCCAGCCCCTGTCATGGATCATAATTAATCATTTTACCTGATATTTCTCCTCTGCGTCTTAACACTCACTCATTCCTTTCCACTCAACCTTGTTATTCCCTAGTTAAATGTTTATTTACTCTTAAGATTTTGGCTCTAAGCTTAATAATGTCTCTCTGACTTAAAAATCCCTCCACAGTACTGTAGCTAGCACACAGAAAGCATATGTTCAATAAAGCATTTGCCTCCTTCTTTTGTAAACACCTCTGTTACATTTATCTCTATTTTTATCATAAGCAACTCTTCAGGATAGCAAGTCTTTATATATACATGATATCTCAGTGTTGTATGAGTAAATGACTACACAAATACGCCTACAATGTTCCAGGCAAGTCAGAAACAGCCATTTAGAAGTATTCATTTCTGAATGTTCTCAAAATCTGCTTTTCAGTTCCGTGCCTAAACCACAGGAGAACAACACACATACTGCAACAATTTGTTTAGGAATGTCTGCATACCCACATCTCTCATGGAAGATGACATAGCCTTTCCAGGGCTCTAGCAGCTCCCACCTGTTATATTTCCTACCAGTAATCAAAAGAAAATAAAAGCCCAACTGTTGCTGATCGCTGCCCTGAGCAGCTTTGCCTCCGGGTCTTCAGGGTGATGGGTTCACTAGAATTCTTCTGAATGTGAATATACTGCAGAGACAGAGCGTGACTCACCAACTGCAACCTGATTCGTGAACATGCTCTGAATTCCTGATGCTGCTGGGAAGCCGTAGTAAATGCAGAAAGAAACAGGGAAGGGGACAGTTCTATAATATACAGGTTTGGTGGTAGATTTGTCTACATTTCCAGAACTCTTATCTCTGTTCTTGTCTTACAAATTTCAGTGCTGAGTGAACAACAGGACATCGGTACAACTACCTTACACAGCTCAGCCTCTAACACTAAGAATGTCCAGATTTTGTACATATTCTCTGCCAGAAAGTGTTTCTCCATCCAGCTTCCCATGTTGTCACATGGCCTTTTGGTACCCATGACAGCAAAGCGTGCAGATAATTGGGGGTGAATTTTATGGAGATTTAGCCCCAAAGGTTAATGCGGTTGCCTGCTCTGTGAAGAGTACTGCCCCTCAGCGATATCAGCCTAACACAGCAGCTTTCAAGCCCTTGCACTCATCGCCAGCTTGGCTTGTTGTCCGCTGGTCGTACATGTGATATGAAGTCCTCCACAGAGCATCACAACTCCTTTGCCTACGCTGACCCAGCGGCACTTGTCAGCCAACATCTGGGCCCACAGCTGCCAGGTTTTGGAGCAGTTTGCCTGGCTGCCTTTCCAGGGACAATGTGCTAAACAGAACACGTGCTCATTTGACAGATGCATTGCGGCACCACGAGCCATGTCATCGGCCGTAAGTCCTATAAAATATTCAATCGCTTACTGTATTTTTTTTAATTAAAAGAGGCATGGCATTGACATTTCAGTAACAAAGAAAGAACAAAGTTTGGTCTTGCCGTGGACACGAGTACTCACAACCAACTGGAAAAGAGAATGATTAACAAAGGGCCTTTCCAAAATGAACCTGTGTCGCTGTGTCCAGAATCGAGATGGTTGCTCTACTTTGAAAGACATGACAGCAGCCTAGCGGTGATCTAGCTGCCCACTCAACACCCGCAACCCCCACAGAAGAGCTTCAGGGATTTTTTCACAGCATTTTCTAACAGACTTGTGTTTCAAATGGATGTTTAAAAGCATTCTTTTGTCGTTCTGTCAGTGGTAACCAACAAATCATCCTCACTTCGGAATTACAGAGGCTTTCAAGATTCAGGAGAAAAGAAAGAGTTACCACTGGAAGGGTCAGCTATAAATAATCCCCCTTCAACACGTGCTAGGGTGAGGTCAACTAACAGTGCATTTTACGTTGTTGCCTTCTGTGCGCTTATATAGGGCATATTAGTTAAGAGCGCTATAATCTTCTATGTTTAAAATATTCATAGTTGAGTGACTAACACCCAGCCCCATTCTAAACTGTTAGACATTTAGCTATATGATGACTTCTTACATGATTAGTCATTTTGAGTGTCAGTAAAAAGAATGTTTAGCTAACATGAAATATCCCAACAATGTGATAAAATAATATGTTTATCCACCTAGTTTTAAAATGGTATGAGTCTTTGCCCACCCATTTTTCCTCACTTCCCTTACACGTATTTTTCTAGTAGTTTTTCTTACTGTCAAAGCCCTAGTAACAAGATCTGCTGTTTTATTAAAAATATAAGGAATATTTGAATCTTGTTCCATTATTCTGAGCTCCATTTTTGAACATTTTAGTATCTACTTTCAAAATAACACTGAATGCACCCTTACAATCTAACATCAACATAATTATTTTCTCATTTCCGAAGTAAATACATTTTAGAGTAGCTGTTAGAAGCACATAATATTGTTTTTATCTGTTTATAAAATCCAGAAGAATTAAAGCAGTATAAGTTCCAATTACATACCCTTTTTATTAATAAGGTACATATTTGAGATACATCATGATTACACTCATTATCAATTTAATCTTCATATTTCCTTTGCACCTGATTACTTTTAAATTTATTTCATAGTTATATAAATACTGTAGATTTATACTTGTTCAATAGAATCTTTATTTCTCTAATGAATTTACCCCATCCTCGATAACATTTAACTGAGATTTTTTTTGAAGAAGAAAATTGTCATTCTTTCAGTTTGTAGGTTTCGTTGTGGTCTATGTACAACAACTCACCAATATCAGTCATTCTTGCACAAAGTTACTTTGTAATTTAAATCTTCATCAGACTTTCCCTTATCTCAATTTATAGCCTCCTCATTAAAGGGTTTTATTTTCTACATTGCCTTAGAAGAATTTTACAAGCATGTATTTCTTTATTCATTTAATCCAGTGAATCATTTAGATGATTTTATTTTTCTTCTGTTTTAAGGTTTTCATATCTATATTGCACAAATGGTGTATGTGACAGTGAAGCATTCACAATGTTTATAGCACATCAAGGGACAAGACACAGTTATGAAGTCTCAGAAATTGCTAAGCCTGGAAGAATATGTATACTGTCTGGCTCTATGTACAATGGACTCAACAAAGCTAACATAATTCACATAGGAATTTTTGTATGGGACCATAAATAAATCAGATTGCAAGCTGCAATCAAGCACCCGAGGACCAAGTTCTGTGGCATGTTAAGGTACTCTGAAATAAGTACGTTCTATGGTACAAGACATACACGCAGCACACAAATGTGTGCACACACACATATACACACACACACACCCCTCTGATAGGAAATAAATAAAGAAAAGCTACTGTGTTTTCAACTTAAAGAAAGAAAAAAGGATGTACTCCTAAGTACAAATCAGGAAGATGGAAGGGCTTGGCCTGAGGCAGGGTGCTACACAGAAGGGAGAATTGAAATAAGGTAGGAAACACGCGTCCACTAGGTGAAGAGAGAGTAGAACACCGGAAGTGTCCATCACAGGGCTGACCTCCTTTGTGTTTCCAGCCACACAGGAAGCTGTTACTTCTGTGAAAACAGCTACTTCATCGAGAGAGAAAACTTTGATATTATAATTTTGCTTGACTTACTGCCTCTGTGAATTTGTAGGTATGAGTGCTTATGTCCCATTATTCCAGCCACTTCGCTATTTCCCAATTATAACAATTATTCCTTAACTGGTAAACATGTCATTTTTCCCAGCTAATATCAAGGGGAACAAGATAATCTGTAGATAAATTTTAAAGAGTGATTCATTGTAGATGCTGGTGTTACTCGGTAGTGCCTTTGCTGTTAGCGCTTTACCTCTTTCCTGGTTACCACTTTTACTGAGATGCAGCCAAACACACCCTGGCGTGTTTCTCCTCCTGACAGCGTCTCAGCTCTCAGAAGCATGTCAGGCGGCAAAGAGGTCAAGGTCAGGCAAGTGCTAAGTACAGAGGTTAAGAAACAGAAAGATTAGCGAATCCCTTTAGTGTGTTTCTCTTCAAGAAGTTTGTAGAGAGAAGCAGAAAAAATTCACTCGTTTTATCATCATTGTGTATTGTTTCTTAATCCAAATTGCTCATGAAATTGCTCAGTAAGGAGTAAAAGCACTTGGCATAGAAAAGTGAGAAAAGAAAATTTTGGTCTTTAATAGAAAAACTCCAACGATCATTGGGCTAATTTCTCCTGAGGGCCACAATCGATGCTAGAAGAAAGGAGAATTATGCCAGGTCTCAATTTATCAGATTTAAAAAAAAATTACTTTGACTGCATGTTAAATTAAATAGCAGCTGGTTTTCTAGGGAAATTCCTGGAAGTTATTACACAGATGTTTAAGATCTGTCCCAATGTAGACCAGATTTATGTTGAACAGAAGATAACTTTGCCCCAAATGTCATGTTGCAGTTGTTGAAATCCACCTTCAGGAACCCAGGAGACATTTGTCCTTAACGCAGCACTGTGCTCTGCTTGCTCAAGGGAAGGAACACCTTCTTCCCAGACGTGGTGTCATCCCGTCCACATAGAAGAACTTTTCGTAAACTCCCTGGTGCTCATCAGTTTTGCTTGCGTATAGTTTCTTCTTCTACAAGTTTCCCGGGTTTTGCAGCAGGCCCATCCTCTGAATTTCCTCCCTGGTTTACAACAACACCCCCCAAAAGCCCCAGGATATCTTTATTAAAATTAACAGACAATAACAAATCACTTCGTAGTCTCAAGGTTCAATAACACATATGTTGGTAAAATCTACCACTGAATTTCGTTTTAAAGTCTAAGCACAGATTTTTGTTTTTCTTCTCAGGAAAAGAAAAGTTTTCTTTTTTGCCAATAAATTGCTATGAGTTGTAAAATTTTGGTTTAGGTCACACCCCCGCCTCCCAGATTGCTGAGAGAAAAAAAAAAAAAAAATCAGTTTCCAGTTTTTTTTTTTTTCCTCCCATTTTGGCAACTTTCATTTCCTGGAAGTATTGGATAATGAACAAATTGTCTATTTAATGTCCTTTCACTTGAAGTGCATTTGGGAAAAATACTTCTTTTGCCTGCTAAGTAATGGCATAAATGAAAGAACAGACTCCCCCAAACGGTTTATCTCAACGCATAAGCCACATTGAATATTTATGATTTTAATTGCTATGTATCATGCGTATACACGTTGTACAATTATACTCATATTCAAAGGGTAAAGAGAAGAAGATGAATTTATGGCAACAATCTGGTGATCAAACCACTGAAAATTTGATTAACTCAGGATGAAAATCTGCAAAATTCCTTTGGTAAAAGCAACTTAATATTCCCTGTGTGGCGAATGGCATTTGCTTGGGTTTGCAGAGTATCCACACGTATTGTGCACGGCTTTTGGATAAAAGGAAAATACTACTTCTTAGATTTCCTGCCTCTTTTACTACAAGGATAATTCAGAACTCTGAGACGCAGCTCTAAGTTTTCTGTTTACAAAAACACATGCTAATGTAACAGCATACGAAGAATTTAAGAGAAAATGTCAAACACGCCGTGACATACAAAGTGTATTCAGCTGTTTGCTTTTGCTAAGGGGACTTGTTTTTGTGTCTTAGTCTAAAAATAGCCAGCAGCGCCTAACAACTAGCTTCTGATTGGCTCTGAGCAAAGGCCACTCAGCCAATGAGAGTTTCTGGGAACAAAGACAATTCTTTTGTGCGTGAGATGCTCAACCCACGTCAAACCGCTTGGGGCTGGAGAAATGATTTTGGTTGAGATTTAACAAGGTAATAATACATTTCAGCCCTCTGAAAGGCTAGAAGCCGAGGGAAGGGGGGGAAATCTACAAAGCAAAGGGAGGCTCAGACGCTCAGGACGAATCAGCCCGGAGCCTGAGCTGATTTGTTTCGCTCTTCCTGAGATTTTTTTTCGAATTTACTTTCAGGCCTTTTCTCCACCCTAATTAGAAGCAATCAAAGGCGCTGGGTTTTGACTTGTGCAAGTTTCTCATGTTGTTTTACTGGTGAACAAGAGGCGGCCCATCCAGGACTCCTTTCAATCTCACAAACAGGAAACAAAGAGCTAGGTCCCGTGGATGACGGTAAAACTGCAGAAAATCTGGACTGTGGTTTCTGGACACTGAAATCAGCTCACCTTCTCAGAGTAGAAGCAGTCCGTGATTACTGCTTTGATAGCTCTCGGAGAAGCCAAAGACGAGAGCCTGGATTGGAGAAAAACAGCTTCGGGGTTTTGGCCGCCGGAAAGGCGTTGTGCCTCTAGGGGGCGCTGTTGCCCCGCGGACGAAAGAGCCGCCCCCACCCCCACCCCCGCCCATTTTAAATGAAAAGAGAAAATGGGCTTGTGTGTGCCTTTCAGGTAGGACGAAAGGGAGTGGGAGTCCTGTTTGATACTCTTAGCGCGGTTTATCGTCCCAGCGATGGGGACAACAATCACAGATCACTTCAAGTGGAACTGAGATATCGTAAAGGACAAAATGTTGCTACAGTAACTGGAAATGTTATGTAACACAGAGGCGCTCCCAAGTCATTTCTTGGCTTTGCACCGGCGTTGAGGCAGGGGGGATAATTAAGGGGTGGGGGATGGAAGTTTTATTGCCTCCACCTCTGTAAGAGACGCACAAGAACGCACACCTGAAACTCATCCACGGGGAACGAGTATAGATTGTTTCCCACAGCGATGGCACAGAAATTCAGAGAGCAGGATGTTCACGTGCCTTTCGCCCAGAAATCCAGGCGCTCCACGCATTTCGTTTCTCTTGCACATAGCTTTTATAATAAATGATTAATAAATGAAATCTTAATCTTTATGCCTGGTGTGACAC
This sequence comes from Petromus typicus, assembly GCA_004026965.1. Classification (NCBI taxonomy): domain Eukaryota; kingdom Metazoa; phylum Chordata; class Mammalia; order Rodentia; family Petromuridae; genus Petromus; species Petromus typicus. The sequence goes on from PVIR01032659.1 coordinate 17,317, forward strand.
AGAAGACTTGAGAAAATCAAACGGTTTTATTGTCCATTTGGATTTAAGAAAGGAGGGATACTTCTTTAAAAAGTACCTCTTTTAAAAGTACATGTTCTGTCATGAGATCTGCATTTGTTAAATGTTACTTTGAACTTTGCTTAATGAGCTGGTATTAAAGTATTTTAGTCTGAAACACAGGAGTAGATTATCACATTCACTTAACATATTACACCAGCCGTAGAATGGTAGTATAGGTTGGTTTTATACTACATGGAGTTTATAGCAGTTTCCTGTTAAAATAATTTTTAAAAGGGAAAAATCAACTTTTATATGCCTGAACACCAAGTCACCAGATGATTGCGGAAATGCCCCTTCCAACATGCAGTGTCTGGAAAGAATGTGAGTCTGCTTCCGTGCAGCATTTTGCGCGTTTTATCGTCCTTGCTTTATCGAACTGGCCCAGAGCCAGTTAAAGGAATTCATCACTGAGTCTGTAGCTCCATCTCCCCAAGAAGCGTTAGGTGCTGAGTTTGAAGAAGAGCCGGGTGCTCGCTGGGAAGAGCCCAGGGTTGTAAGAGATAGACTTTGTCCTTATCTGCCTGCATCTGCTGTGCCACCATATTGCTCAAGCCGCAGCTCTGACAGCTGCCCCGGTGCTCTCAGACAGCGGGGTGCTCGTGAGAACCGGAAATGGGAGGACGCACGACCTCCTCCCGGTCCCCTGGAACAGCTCTGAAGCTGAGGTCTCACTGTGCAGCAAGCTGCCTCCTCCCCTTCCGGCGGGCCTACAGCGTCCTTTGCAGAAAATCCAAACTGCTTTGTCATAGCTGGTAAACAATAAAACAAAGCTTGACATAAAACGTCTTTTTAAATAGGATCATTCTTCCCATTTTGTCCTTGCTCCTTTTTTATTTCACCCGTACACTCCATTCTAGGGAGTAAAAGACAGTGCGTCAGCCTCATCCACTCAGAGTGCGCTGCGCTAACGCAGGAGCAGCAAAGGGAAGGACTTCGGGCCTAGACGCCCAGCCCTACAGTCCAGGGAAGGACTTGAGGCCTAGACGCCCAGCCCTACGGTCCAGGGAAGGACTTGAGGCCTAGACGCCCAGCCCTACGGTCAAGGGAAGGACTTGAGGCCTGGACGCCCAGCCCTACGGTCAAGGGAAGGGCTTGGGGCCT
>PVIR01032660.1:0-11810 GCA_004026965.1 Petromus typicus
AAAGTGGAATACACCTCTAATCCCAGCAACTTGGGAGGCTGAGGCAGGGAAGTTAGCAAGTTTAAGGCTAGCCTGAGAAAGTTAGAGAGACTCTTTCTCAAAATAAAAAAATTAAAAGTGTTGGAAACATAGTTCAGCATTTGCTAGGTTCAGTCCCCAATGTTATAGTAAGAAAGGAAAGTTATATATCTTCTTGCCCTGAAGCTGTGTGGACTTCTTTGAATATATGGAGCAGTAGTACACAGCAGAAGTATGTAATATTACTTCCAAGGCTACTTTATAGACAGTGGCAGAGCTTTCATCTGGCTCTCTCTGTGCAGGATGTTTGCTCTTGCAATCTTATTCTCATTCTGTAAGGCAGCCCAGACTACAGAGAGGCCACATGTATGTGTTCCAGGTGAAGTACTAGCCAATGACTAAATCAATCACTAAACAGGTGAACAAGGAAGACTTTTAGTATAGTCTATGCCTCAGAGAGCACTTGCAAGCAGCTGAATGAGAAACCTGAGGAAGAACCACCGAGTAGAACCCAGCCAACTCCAGAAATATGACAATAATAATAATACTAACAAATGGTTGTTGGTAGTATGTGCTAAGTTTAGGAGTAGTTACGCAGCAATAGACAACCAGAGCATGTGTAAACAAATGGAAAAGAGAGAAACGATAGTCAATCGGACTACATGGAAGAAATGTTCATATTAAGTAGTGCTACTATGCAGTAATATGCAGCTCAAGTCCCTATTGAATGATGAAGTAGAGTGACCACAAAATGAGAAGGCAGATGGGAGCTTTTAAAGACAGTCTGAATCACAGCTGCAAGACAGGCTTACATTGCTGGGCATGATTGAAAAGTGCTAGCAGCTGTTGGTCAGGGCTGGCAAAAACCTGAAAGTTGTAGGACAGCCTAATTTGAACAATACTTTGAGAACAAAAGTTTGTTTAAGAGGTAGCATTGAGAATCAACTGACTCTACAAACAGTGATCACAGCTTCAAATTAAAGTGCCATTTTCACATTTGGATTTGGGTTATATGTTGGGCTTTTTTTTCAACACATGCAAATGAATATGAGGAAGTAAATATCCTGCTTGAGTCAATACTTTGAATGTATATGCTTATATTTCATTAGTCAGATGTGGCCTTGCATAACCTTAGCCACACACTTTTAACTGATTAAACAATTAGTAAAATTTAAAGCCCTGCAGAACTGTTCATGAGGAATTGGACATAGATGAGGGAGATACTGGGACCTGGCTCAGTCTTCAGTAACATTTGTCTATAAGAAGAAACTAGATTTTGAGCTCAAACATGGAAACTAAGTCAGAGAGAATAGTTCTGTTTGAGAGTAAGTAAAGTGGGGTCACGCATTGTAAAGAGAGAGAACAAACAAGGGCCATTTAGAAGTTACTTGAGCATTTGTCTGTCTCTCTGTCCTACTTAAATTTTGGCACTGAGTCTTTTTTGAGTGGAGGGAATAATTATTAAAGGTCAAGTCTTGATCCTGTGGGTATCAGAGCCACGGAAAGGTTTCTTTGAATTCATCTAATGGTAAACATTTTATAAATTTAGGATGAAAAATCAGGTTAATTCTTCTAATTATACCCTTCTGTGTGATGCTTTGTTAGTTTGGAGAACAGTCTCAGAAAAGTTAATGTGTTTCACTTATAAGACAGCAGAAAGGATTATTTCTTTTTGAAACATCACTTAATTTAAAGCTTTATGCTCTTTTCATTTCTTCTTTTTACTTTCCTGATTCATTTATAGGACTATTTTCAAGTTGCTTTTATGTCCCTTCAAAGTGTTCTACATATATCACCTCTTGCAGTGAATATTATGAGCTATCTTTCTAATTGCCTAGGAGCAAGTGAGAGGTGGGCTTTTACTGAGCCTGGCAACAAAGGGGCTGGTAAAATGCAAAGGTGTGCATAAACATGGTAGGGGCTAGCCATAGGCAATCAAGTTGACTGTCCAGGTGATTCAGGAATAAAGGTTGGCCTCCTGGGAAGCAGACTCAGAGAGATACAGAGAATTATTTAAAGCAGTTTTACTGGGAATGGTCTGTAGATGAGTGGCTGGAGGATAAGGGAAACAAATGGCATAGGTAGAGGGACAAGTTGAGGTTTCACAGAGTTCCAAAAGATGCCTCAACCAGTTCTACAGGTATCCCTGAAGCAAGCAGCAAGAATGGCTATTTAGAGTTGTATTACTTTAGAAAAAGGGCTCTGCCTTTGTACTTTTCCATGTTGCTCATCAGATGCAGATTAACCCGGGGAAATATGCATGACCTTAAACAAAGCAGCTATTTTAACTGAGGAAACTTTCTGGAGAAGGCTAACAGCTGAGGACACTCTTGGCTGCATTCCCAGCAGCTGAGAGAGAGTCCTTTGGTCATAAAGAGGGATCTGAATAGCATAACACACTATCTACTATGCTTAGTATGAAATCAAGGACCTGTCCTAAAGCTTGTATCAAATCTGCTTGGAGGACTTGATCTGAGGAAGACAAGTCACTGGGAGGAAAAAGGAGACCAGAGGAGGAGCTGCTGCCCTGACCACATATCACAATTCACTTTTAGATGATGTCAAAATATAGATAATAGTTGAAAAGCTACGAAGGAGAATTATTTGAGATATCTACTTGAAATACCAATATTCAGACCATGAGTTGAGTGGAAATGATATTCAAGGAGTGGTTCCTTGTATATGAATGGCCTAAAAAAATGATCCATTAGAAATGGAGTGGTGAGAACATTACTCAAAAAAGATGCCAGGGTATCCAAAGTAAGGCAGGGTTCAAAGAAGATGATCAGTAGCATCATTTTTAAAGAAAAAAACAGGACAAAAACAGCCACGTGGCTTGGAAAGTAGGCAGGTAGTGGTCCCTATGGACAAAATAATTTCAGATTAATGGCTGGGACAGAAATCAGATTACAATAGATTAAAGAGGAATTCTAACATTGAGGAAGAGTATTATGAGAACAGACAATTTTTCATAATCTCATGTGGTATAAAATACATACTTGTCACTATGCTAAGTCTTTGATCTGAGAAACGTTTTCTTTCAAAAGTGGAAGTGAATTTTTAAGGATGTGTGTAGGCTGACAGAAAGGAAGTAGAGGACAAAGGAAAATTGAAAGATAAACAGCTAAGGATAATTGGTGAATTCAAGTACTGAAGCTGAAGGGAGGCCATGGAGTTCATGCACATATGTAGATGATAGATCTGAAGACTAAATAAAAACAAAGTGAATGTAATGCTTTGAAGTTGCTGTGGTTTGGTTACCATTGTATATTTCACAATGGTGCGTGTACTGGAAACTTGAAACCTGCTGTAGCAGTATTGAGGAGGTGGGGCTTAGTGAAAAGTGATTATATGAGGGAAATCCTTCCCACTGAAGGGATTAAAGCTATTCTCATAGGCTGCATTTATTCTCTCGAGGACCTATTTAAAAATGAGCAATCACGATCCTTTCCAGTCTCTTGATTCTCTGTCTTGCCATATGACCTCTTCCACAGATGCTCCCACTATGGTGGTGCCATCTTCTTTTAGGCTCTCAACAGAGTCATGCCACTGTCATGTTCTGATGTCTCCAGAACTGTAAGCTAAATAAGCATATTTCTTTATATATAACTCACCATTAAATAGCAATATAAAACAAAATAGAGAATAACTTCATAAATCATACCACAATAACCTCATTTATTAAGTACTCTGTACCTGGAAATAAGATTAAATTGACACAGACTTATACAAAACAAGAATGGCCTTTAGTTAATGAGAAATTAAAATGGCTACCTGTTTGGGTTTAGACATAAACTGTCCCCCAAAATTCTCATGTATGAAAGGTGAGGGTGCTATAATTACCAGTGGAATCATCCACTGATGATTTTGGTATCCAATATGCTGTTAGGAGGTGGGATATGATATAATTGGGTCCCTTGGTGTGTGTCCTGGAAGGACAAGTTCTTGTCTCCAGTTTCTCCCTCTCTGCTTTCTGGCTGGCAAGGGTCAAGCATATTTTTGTCCACCATGCCTCTCTGCCATTCTGTTTTTGCCTTGAAGCCATTTGCCTGTGGAATGGAACTGTAAGCCAAAATGAACCCTTTCACTTTTAAGTTGTCTGTGTTGGGTATTTTGTCCCAGTGATGGGAAAGAGACTATGACATTACCCCATGGTTCCTTTAGATCATCCTAGAAGTGGATTCTAACACTAAATTATGATGTAAACACTTGTTATCATCATGTGCTTTGCTGAGATTGAACTTATTAATGAAATTATAGAATTTTAAATTTTAAAAAGGAAAGGAATTAGTTTAGACAATACTTCAGATTGGTTACTCTGACCATAATTATAAAGTTTATTGGGCAAGTGGCCCATGACAGCTCCAGATACTGAAATGACCTTGTTCTGTACCATGTGTTCTTATAATCTTGGCTTCACCAGTTTAGACTGGGAGGATCAATCAAGTATAAAACATCCCAAATATAGTATGCCTATTGATCTAGAAGGTAGCCTATGTAAACTTTATCTATTGGGAATGACAATGATGAGTTGAATAAGTTTAATCTCCTTTGTTACATGGAGTAAAAAGCAAAGTGGAAGAGCAAGCTAATAGTAAGAACAGAAGCTGAGATAAAGAAAGGGAAGATTGATTGTAGAGGCCTTGAGGCATTTGGGATTATAAAGTGTTTATGGATGACCAGAATCTAGGAATAGGGAACAGCTGGAAAACATACAAAGAAGGTGAGGGCAATGGAATTCTAAATGCTTGGACTAGGGTCACATATGTAGCAACTCACAAAGTATAAACTGGAGCACTATCAGACTTTTTTTGTTTGTTTCTACAACAAACAAAGCTTTCAATTATCCCATAGTGCCCTCCAAATCTGGTTGTAAATCAGAATCAACTGAAAGCATTTTGAAAAGTATAGTGCTGATCCTTGGGCTCACTTCTGGAAATTCTTCTCCGGTAAGTCTGGCCAGAAAGTTTAAGTGTGCATTTTTGATGAGCTGTGGGAGGTGAATTGACCTGTGTTTGGGAATCACTTACCCAGGACATAGTTCGGTATCCTCAAAAGCTGTTAGTTACTGATTTTAAATTCAAGCCCAGGAAGAATTCATTGTTAGTATGGTGACTGAGCAGGCATTAATAGGAATATTTATATTACTAAGATTGAAAATGAAGGGAATTGTATTACCAGTGTAGCAATTATTCTTTCCTGGGTTGGCACCAAACGTAGAAGCTCCTATTTAGAAAGCAGATCGTGAATTCCTCTCTTTGACTCTTTAGCAAGATGATTAAGCCTGAGTTTCTATTGCATTCTTGTGATTTTTAACATTTTTGTAAGCATACCTGCATACAGAAAAGAACTTTCAGAAGTGCCAGCCAGAGAATGAAATCTTAATGTCCTTATATTTGAATTTCATAGCATATTTGTGGAGCACATCAAAACATGGCCTATGTATATGGAATGGATTTTTAAACACTGAAGGTTTTCTGTTTTGAATATGGACTCCTGTATCTTTTCTGTCTGAATACCTATACAGTATGGGCTGAACTCAATAAATCTCTCATTGATCAATGGAGTAGTTGAGTAGGAGCTCAGATCAAATCATGGTAACCCCTTATTTTCCTCTCCTTTCCACCATTATCCTTCAATCTTCGCTCTTTGCTTTTAACCTCCAGGTAAAGTGAGAATCCAGTAAACCAGTATCTTGTAGTCTGGATCACTCCAAGTAGTCATATGCTTTAAGCTTCTCAGGAGGTGATGTCATCTCCAAGTAGGCAAAAATCAGTTTTTCAAGGTTCCAAGAGATGATTCAATAACTATCCTTCCAAAGGGGTAAATAGTCTGTAAAAAGATATATAGTAAATCTACAGTATTAAAATTTCATTCAGTGTGAGGGGAGTTATTTGCAAAAATATATGAAAAAAATGTTTCCCTAGAGCAAGGAGTGATAACCAAAAAATTATGTTGAGAAATACTAAGAGCTCCATAAAATCATGGCTGTTTAGCATCTGAGCATTGTTTCAGTGCATAGATTGCCATGAGGAGATTCCATGTTACACTGGAAGAATAAATAGTCAAGAGGCCTGGCCATCTGGCTGGTCATTAATGATTCCCTGCATAGCATCACATTAGCAGCCAAGTGTTCTGTTTGAGGAGTACTTGAAGAATTAGCATTCTTCAGAGAAGCCTAAAGGATTTAATACAGTGAATTGGATTTCAAGGAATAGTTAGACTTTTCTAGATGCGATCTTCTCCTTCAGTCCCACAAGAGGAAATGAAAATCAACTGGTACTAATGGTAGCATTATAGTACAAAAACAACTGCTCTATAAGTTATACAAAATGTTATTCTCCAGAGCTACCTCAAGAAAGAAAAAAGAGGACAAAAAGCTATAAGTAAATAAACTAAAACAATGACAATTAAATATGTTGGATCCAACAGTCATTATTGGAGCAGATATAATAAATCAAAATAGTATTTGAAATCATTTCCACAGAAAAAGACCCAAATAGAGCATTTGTTGTTTATAAAACTATATGATTTAAAGTTAAGTGTACACTTTTGAGATGGGGACTTTTCTTCAAATTCAGCACTGAAGAAATTTTTTATATGTGCACTGTGTTAATATCATAATTACTACATATACAGTGAAAATTTGGGAAAGTAAAGCAGAAATCAAAGATTGAGTTACATGCATGCTACTTATATTTATATTTTCAAAGTATACTAATGATAATTCAGAACTTCACATTAATCTCTCACAGCAGATTATTTTACTTCATGAATATCCTGAGACCTACTGAAACTTTATAACTCTAGGGTGCTCCATATGCAACTAGCCATGCATCAATGCATCATGAGCATACACTACTGTATTAACATCACAGTATATTCCTGATTATATACTTGATTTAAGCTTTATACTCACAGTATAGTACATGTTGTATTAATGTTGTCCTTCACATTGGGATGTGAAGAGATCTTGGCATTACCATTACAGCAATGTCCAGAAACATCTAATAATAATGCAGGGTTTCTAGGCTGAATGTCTTACTTGTCCATTATATTTCCTTACAACGCTTTTCCTGCTGCTCTACTCCAGCTTGTCTGAGCAAGTTTCCCTTGGCTTACAGTGTGCCCAGTGGGAGGCCCTTCATAAATAGGAAGGTATGAGAAATAAAAAGAAATAGGAAAGTGGAGAGAATAATAAGTTTATGCCTTGGATCCTTTGCCTGCTCACCAGATCTTCACTATTTCCTCTTAGCTGAGGGTCACAATTTCTGTTAGGTGTCTGAGATATTCTCTCAGGGTCCACTAATGACTTCCTCCCCATCTTTCTTCAGGTTTCATATGCCCTAATATTATTACTGCTGGGGTACTCCACTATCTCCTGTTTCTTTTCCTAAACTCAGCCCATACCTTTGTAAATAATCAAATCTTTAAATTATCCTCAATTGCCCAAGCTGTCTTTCTGCAGAACTAATGCTTATACCACATTATAGTGCGTTGTAGGATTATGTCACATCATTGACCTTTTACTATATTTTGTTATGTATGAACTAAGTTTCCAGAAAAGAACATTTAACTTTCTAAGTCCCATGTATCAGTAAATGAATTAGCTATCATACAGCTATAAAAATTGTAAGATTTTGTAAAGATGCCCCCTCTAGGGTGAAATCCCATTGCATACCATATAAGAAAAATCAAGGTGCCAATTAACTGTGAAGAAGAGATGTTGGTAATAGGAAGTGTAGCCTTAAATTTGAGACAGGAAGAATACACAATGAACGTTTTGGAAGGTACTAGCAAAACACTGTCTCCCAAAGATATTTACTTTTATTACTAAGACAGTTAAAAAGTTAATTTTCTGTAGAGACTGAATAATTTTTATTACATCTTTTAAGCCAAAATTAATAATTTAGAATAGTTCTGTATAGCCTTAAAATACCTCAGACTTTGTGTGGACTTAGATAGCAATATGTGTGTCTATTAATGTGCAAGTTTTTAAATATAGGTTAAATTATTCACATCCATAGATATCTCTAAAGCTAACATACTAGTGATAATTCTGGTTTGCTATTTTATTCTGAAAACTTCATAGAACTGCTTAGCACTGACTGTGCCTGCAACTAAGAAATATTGAGAAATAAATTTCAGAGCAAAAAAAACTTAAAAAGTTGTCATCATTTCAAATTTGGAAATTCTTTGACTCAGCTTTGTTCCTTGGAGAACTGAGAGGACACTGGGTTATCTCTTTATGCCTTTTTTTCTAAGTGTGTGTGACCAGATTAATCTGAAACTTACTAAATAATATATGCTGCATGTCAACATTATCACTCTTCTTTTTTGCAAAAGAAAATGAAATATGAAATTTTTCCCCCTCTATAGTTTGGATTGTGATTTGCTGACATCCTTGAACATCTTATTACAGAGAGCTCTATAAAAAGATCTTTGGCCCAGGCAAATATCAGACAGATGTACCTTTTACTCATGCTGGTATTCCTCTAGGGTCATATATGTCTACATAAGGCAGATCGCTTAATAATTACCTTTGAGTAGTTCGTGAAGACCAGCTATTCAAGTTTAGTGGGGGGTTTGAAAATTTCCCTACTGATGAATATATTCCACATTAGATACATGGGCAAAAGAAGTGACTGTCCTTACTTGACCCCCACACTCACAGTGGACCCTAGCTCACTTCAGACACTTGATGAATATTAAGTGAAGTGGAAATTAGTTGAAGCAGTGAACTCACTTTGATGGAGGAGGACAAGGACTGTGGGCATGGTATCAGTTGGTGTGCAATCAGTTTTCCTTTTCCCTTGAACTCCGGAAGTAAAGATTCAAGACCTAGTTATTTTTCCCTACTGGCAGCTCCATCTGGCATTCACGTAAAGAATTATGTAATTCAACCTTGTGTTTTGTAGTGATACAAATTCTGGCACTGGGTTTCTGTAGGAGTTAGTCAGTGGAGAAGGACCTCGAAGTGGATTCCCACAGCTAGAGAGGCTAAGAGCGCTTGCTAATCTTTTTTGGCTCTATGAGTTTAGCCCTTAGAATTACAGGACCAAGCCACAACTCGGCATGGGTAAGCCATAATAATGATGATTTCATTTTAGGATGTTTGTAGAACTCCGACTGTCCTGTGGAGTCTGAGAGTTAAGGCAAAGATAGCTTACATAACAGAGAGACGTAAACACAGGTTGGCTGGCTGAGTAGGGTCTAAGGCCTTCATTGATAGAAGTAGAAATAGATTGGTGGTGTGAAGAAAGGCAAGTGAGGATTTCATTTATATAATTTTGGCAGTTTGTGCTGAAGTTTTTCTTCCCCTTACACTCAAAAGTATTAAACTGTTGGAATTTTATTTTCTTTGAAGGGTAAAATGAACTATATAAACATACATACTTTCTATCTATGTATCTATCTTATCTATCTATATATCTATCCTATTCATATTTATCTATATAACTGCTTGAATCTATTTTAATATATACCTTTGCACAGTGCTTTTATTTTATATTTCAGTTTTTGTCATATTATTCTATATTTCACATGAAAAGACCTTGAGCAATTCTTAAGCATATTTCAAGCTATTTATCAATGAATTATATTATCCCAACTAATCCTGACTGAATATGTTGAAACATATAGACTCACCTAAGAGGTTGTTTCCTGAAAACTATAGTGAGATACTTAATCTCCTCCTCTCATTCTATCACATAACAATGAAACAAAGTTTAACACATAACAAGGCAGAAAATCTAAGTTGTTTTACCTGTGTTTATAAATAATAAATATATATTGTTTTCCAAAAAGTAAAAAAGATGGAAATATTTTAATACATGCAGTCACCTATTCATGAAATCATTTAAGTGAAAAGAACATTGTTATAGAAGTGACAAGGCACTTTTAGACTACAGTGTAACCAGCAAGGACTGCAATTTTACCAATTTACCAAGGTATCCTATGAACACTGAGATTAGTCTTAGTGGCTTGATATAGTTGCAGAGTATATGTCTATTGAGAGTCTGAGAGTTGATTTGACATGGAGACAATTTACTTTTAGGGAATTAGAACTGAAGGAAGCCTAATTTCACTGAACAATTGCATTGCTCCTTTTTACTCCGCTCAGAAACAAGTGCATATGTTTTTAAGCAGATGTATGAAAGTAAGCAAGCAGAAAACCTAACCTCTGTGAGTCTTCTGTGATTTCAAATCATGCATGTCTATGCCATGACAATGCTCCCAATGTCCTTTCTTTTGTTTGTGGATGGCTGTGTACTGTATTCAATTTTTGTCAGGTGTAGTGGCATACACCTGTAATCCCAGCACTTGGGAGGCTGAGGCAGTAGGATATTCTCATGAGTTCAAGGATAGCTTGATGTACATAGTGAGTTCAAGGGCAGCCTGAACTACATAGTGAGAACCTGTCTCAAAAAATCAGTTCTTGAATTGAATATATTTAATTTTCATAGGGAATCAATTTGCATCCTACCTTGGAATAATATTTAGTTGTGTTTTTCCCATCTGTGTCTGTGTATTTAGATCACTGAAGGATTCAATGGAAAAGTTTTCAGAGATATAGTTTAAATGAATTTTCTGTATATTGAGTATACATTAAAAACTCTCATAAAACAATATATTTGCACAATAGCCAAAGTTATTGCTAATCCTTACTGTATGCATAGAGAGATACAGTGGATTTTTTAAATCTTTATTGGAACATTACATATACGCATCATGATTGCACTCCATAATGAGGATTTGTACCAGTATAAGACACAACTTAATTCTCATTTTTTCCCATAGCCCTACCCACCCTACCACTCCCCCCATATACAGTGAATATTTTCATGGTATCTGCTAGACATCTTAACATGCCCAAAACCTGAATTCATTACCCTATCTCTCTTCAATTAAACTCACATTCCCTAATATACCACTATTCACTAAGTTAATATGAATATTGAGAATTATTTAAGGATCCTTTCTTTCTTTCACTAGCTACTTACCAAATCTTTCTTTTCTTAGCAAAGAGCAAGACTACATTTATCAACCTCCTACAGTAAATGTGGCCACAATACTGTTTACTGGTGAATGGAACATATGTAGAAGTGTTACAAGCTATTTATTGACCCAAGCGTTTAAAATAAGAGCTTACCCTTTCACATTCTTTCTTTCTTAGAGACTCTCATAAAGTTTTAAAGGCCAGAACCATAGGGTGAAAGAAGCCGAGGTACCTGAATCACCAAATGGAGGAGATCCTTCTGGCTTACAGGGAATATTTTCCTAGGACATAGATGAGCAAGAAATAAACTTTCACACTGTCTGAACTATTACATATATTTTGATCTATTTCTGAAACTTAGCCTACTAATTCACTGATATTGATACTACCTTGGTTCACGAATACTTCTATTTGCAAACAGTCTGGTTTGCAAACAAAAGCATTTGAAAAAATTTTCCTTCCATTTACAAACTCCACATCAGGTGATAAATATGACCACAGCCACCCCCCCAACATATATAAAAATGCAGTTGTCTTCCCTAAAATCATAAAACAAATTAAGTTCATAAACCAATGTAACATTGAATTCCCAAGTCAACTTTGTCAGCGTATTGTGGCATTTTAAATCTTGAATGTGCTCTTATTATAATTTTATTGCATTATCTAATTAAATCAAGGTGGTCCTCTCAAAATAGAATAGTGTAGAATGTTTCTGAGTAATTAATAATCCCAGCAATAATAATTCAAGCACAAGTGACTAATAAAATTGAACTGTCCTTTTAAGAATTAAATG
>PVIR01032661.1:0-18479 GCA_004026965.1 Petromus typicus
TAATATCTCTCTTGCTCACCTCCTCATCTCCTCTCCCAGCTCAGGACTATCTGTGGGCATCAAAGAACAAGCACTAGTCTGCGGTGCCACCTGCTAATCCTGATCTTGACAGAAGACCTCTTCAAATAATTGGGAATGGTTTTAAGGAATGCTCTTTTGCATTCTTTTTCTAATTTCAACACTCTGGGAAATTAATTTTATTTCTTTGATTTTCACAGTTCTTTTTCATCTGCAAAATGAACAAGTGAGGCTGAAATGCCTGAACATATGTCCTTCTAGTTCAAAACCTTAGCATTTCTTCCACATATTACTCATCATTTGTCAACCATATTTGCACGGTTCTTAAGACAAATCATGAAAGCAGATTGTCCTTGGGAATCTTTCATTGAAAAAGTTTCCTGATACATCATGTTTCCTTTTATCTCCTACTGAGGTCATATCAAGTTGAGTAGGTATTATTCTTTCCCATTAACAGATAGAGAAAATGCAACTTGGGGAAGTTAAGTGATTAGCATACAATGTGCTTCTCTGAAGCAGACAAAGGAACCCTGGTTCTTCACTGTGCAGCTGGGTCTCAGCTGACAGAGGCTGTCTCTATGGGTCCTGCAGATTTCTCAACTGCATGGGAGACCTTTGCAACCTACTTGATCATGTTGCCTCTGAACTAAAATTTGATCGTGAAGGGCCTTGGAAACTAAAGGTGCCACTAAAATATTCCATATCATAAATTTGTTCTCCGTCTGTCAATTCTGTTCCATCTTCCACGTCTGCTCTGAGTTTTGTTGGGAAAGAAAGCTCACACTGTCACTGCATTCCCTTCTTCTCAGCAGCTCTCTGCAGCCTCTTGTGCCTTGCTTTTAAAAACAAAGCCACCCACAAAGCAGAGGCAGTTTGTCATCTAAGACCTTTGGAAGAATTGCTTAGCAAATGGACTTCGACAGCTCTGCAGACACTCTCCTGCCTCCACATTGCTCCCTTCTCTCTCCCTCCACTTCTTCCAAGACAAAGATTCCACAGTGGAGGAAGAGGGATTTGAGCCAAAGTAAATAATCATTGCTCAAGAACAGGCTCACGGGTTATGCTAAGTTTCTCGATGCTTTTCCACTTAGAAAACAGTGTTTAGGGAGGAGAGGAGAAAGTGGTTTTACACTGGGCTTTGGTAAGAGTTGAACTCTCTGTGGGTGGGCAAACAGAAGTGTCCCGGACTTAGCCTCTTGAAATAGGAGGTGGTTAAGGTGTTATTCTCAGGCACATTGGCTGGGTGATGACCAGTCTAAACTCTAACCAGGCCTAGAGCGGGCCAAGTGCAAGGCTAGACCCCAAAGTAAACACCAGAACTTATCTGCAAAACAGGCTGGAGCTGCACACGGCTCTGCCTTTCAGTTCTCTGTTGTGTCTTTTCCTCCCTCTAGGCTACAAAGGGAAGGTTTTCAACCAGCGCTCAGCCAGCAACTGCACCACGTGAACTGTGCTGGACTCTGGTGAAAAGAAATAGCACACTGTTAGTGATTAAGTTCTGTTTTGTTATTATTGTTATGCATTTTATGTATGTTTTATACCTCAACATCATTATTACTATTGTATACAGTCCATTGATTCTACTGATTGCCTTTTTAATTTTTATCGGTTCTCATGCCAGGATGTGTTTCCTTAGATTAAAAAAAAATTAAATGTATTTTTGGTACTGGGGATTTTACCCAGGGCCTTTTCCAAGAATGACATCTCTCTTTAGAATTCTGAGGCACTGTTTTGTTCAGTTTCCCAGGCCGGCTCAAACATACGATCCTCCAGCCTCTGTTTCCCCAAGTACTGGGCTTCTGAGCTTGCATCACCACACCTGGCCGAATTCACGTTTCTTCCTAAGAAATACTCTTTCCTTCCTTCTGTAAGTGCAGTTCTGTAAGAGATAAAGCTCATGGGCTTCGTTTAACTGGAAACGGCATCAGTTTCATTTTTAAGGCATGCTCCCTCCGCACAGAATAGGACGCCAGACTTTCCTCAGTTCCTTCACCATGCGTATTCCTGTCTCTCAGCTTCCCCATTTGCATCATGTAGCCTTTGCTCTGCCTGAGTTTAGTTGCTTTGCAAGTTAAGGAGTCTTTTTTTTTTTTTTTTTTTTAGGTTTTTTGAGACAGGGTCTCGCTTTGTGGTTCAGGCTGGCCCTGAGCTCAGCCTCAGACTCACATCACAATCCTCCTGCCTCTGCCTCCCGAGTGCTGAGATTCCAGGCGTGAGCCACCACGCCCGGCACTGTGGTATGTGGTACTGGTTGCTGCTGGGCATGAGTCTCCACACCCAGTATTGTTATGTGGTTACCGGGGAATCGAACCCGGGTCCTTGCGCTTGCGAGACAGGCGCCGGAACCACTGAGCTAACTCCCCGGCCCCAAGGAGTCTTCTGATTAGGCAGCTTTTACGATTTCCCTTTTTGCCCAGTATTTGGTAATTGTATTTTATAATGTATGACTTTATTCTAATGTACAGTTGTTTGTACAGTTACAACTGACCTGACCGATGAGCAACTTGGGTTAATTAGGTTAATGGAAGATTCATCTGGCTCTTCTCTGTAGCATGTGCCCAGGTAAACATTCATCTCAGCTGTACTGACCTACAACCAACTTGAATTACAACCAGGCCTTGAGAACTGATTGAGTTTATAAGCCAAAGGTCCACTGCATTTAGTTTATTGAACTTGTGTGGTCTGTGGCTTAATATTTCTGAAAAGTTTAGGAAAATTATCACCCATGTTCTCTCCCAGTATCTCCTAATATCTCATTTCCTCTTCCCCTTCTGCTGTCCTGAGTATATTATTTTCCCTATGTTTGTCTTGCACTGTTTCATATTTTAACTTTTACACTCTGCCTGTGGTTTACCCTGTGTATTTATTGCTAACTTCACTGCAGTCGGCTAGTTTTGGCTATATCCATTTGTGAAATCCACTTACTGAGATACTAATGTCAATTACAAAATTCTCATTTGATCATCTTCTAAATAGATTCTAATTCTTGAAGAAATTTTCTTTCATCTGTTTTCCTGAATATAGTCAAGACAATGTTTGTTTATTCTAATATGTGGCTTGTGTATAACTCTGTTAATCTCTTTTCTTTGTCCTTTCAGATTTGTTTGTTTGAGACAGGGTCCCACTACATAGTTTAAGGCAGTCTTGAACTCACTATGTAGTCCAAGCTGGCCTCGAATTTGCAGCGAGCCTCCTGCCTCAGCCTCCCAAGTGTTGCAAGTGACTGCAGGCATGCACCACCACATCATCTACTTCCTGTACCGTATCTCTTGACCCAATTAGTAACTAAGCCTCAGTTTACTTTCAGTGTTTTCCTGCTCCTACAGCATCAGGGTTCTCAGATGAGTTCCACCTGTGTTACTATGTCCATTTCTGAGCTCATTTCTGAGCTCCCTTTTGTAATCTCCTCAGGACTAACGGGCTGCTAAAAATGCTACTCCAGTTTTAGGATCATACTGCATTGACTTTTAAGCCTTTTAACCCAGGTATTAAGTATCTCAGGAGAGGGCCAAGGATTTAGCTCAGTGCTCCTGGCATCTATGGTATCTGCCTGGCAAGTGCAAGGTCCCAGGTTCGATCCCATTACCACATACCACAATGCTGGGTGTGGTGGTTCACACCTCTGATCCCTGCACTCGAGAGACAAAGGCAGCATCTCTGTGAGTTCAAGGCCAGCCTGGGTTACATAGTGAGTTCAGGGCCAATTGTTCATTGTCTCCAGGTTTCTTCCTGCTATGTTCTCTACCACAGCAGACACAGGCGCCCTGGAAGGCTCAGAGTGAGTGTTTTTCCGCCCTAGTATGGAGGGTCACATGCACCGGCTCCTTTTCTTGAAGGAGTCTCAGCCTGTCAAATCCTGACTTGGGTTATTAGTAGTTGCTTTCAGGCAGGTGGAATTTATTTAGTGGGCACTCCTGTTTTGGGGCATTGTTTTGCTATGAGTTACAGTAATTCCTCAGTCAGGAACTTGTTCCATGATTTTGGGGAACATGACTGGTGCCATGCTTGTCACCTCATGTGGAACTTTCACTTTGAGAAAGGAAGAGATCTTCTTGTACG
Source organism: Petromus typicus (assembly GCA_004026965.1). Lineage (NCBI taxonomy): Eukaryota > Metazoa > Chordata > Mammalia > Rodentia > Petromuridae > Petromus > Petromus typicus. Next base: position 4,078 of record PVIR01032661.1, read on the forward strand.
TTTCTGTTTGTGAGCTGAACTGTTTGTGAAGAGAAGTGTTTGTGAACCGAGGTCCCACTGACCTTCACGGTAGAAAAACTAATGAAAAGGGAAGGGGGTAGCACTTAGGAGCTTTCAAAGTGGGAGCGAGGAGGGGAGGCAGAGGGAGAGCGGATCCGGACATTTCAGTAAGCGTTTCTGGAAGAAACTTGAAGCTGGATTTTAAAGAAGAGATCATCATCAAGCGGAAGTCACAGACATCCTAAGCGAAGTGTACATGTACACAAAGAAATCCTTTTCATTCATTTTAAAGATTGATTCATGGAGATGTTGCTACTGCCCATCTACTTGATTGAAAGCTATTAAGGAAACAAGTATTTGTTTCAGCAATAAGCACAAAATGGTGAAATGCTAATGTAAGACAAAGGTTGAAATAATGGTTCTAGGTAGACAAAAATACAAAAAGGTGAGCAGAGGGTTGTCAGTGTTGGAGGTGGTGAGTCAGAAAAGTGGATGGAGGGAGGGTACAGGAAGGAGGGATTGTGCTGCGGGTGGACAGAAGAGTCTCACCTTCATGGAGCTGGGGGTGTCATACTTATATCATCCTATGGGAGGAAGGCTACTCCTGCATTGGACTCTCCAATGCACCCGAAACCAAACTGGAGCGTCCAAGGGAACAGACCATTGGCATTGTCAGTACTGGGAAGGGACATCCAGGAACAGACCTTCTTTCTCTAACCAGCTTCACAGGGAAGCACTTGGGGTCCTATCTGCAAGTGAAGCGAAGAGTCCAGAAGCAGTTAAGGCTTCTGACCCCTTTAGAGCCAGTAACTGATAACCTCTGCCCTTTGTACCTCCCCATATCCTTTACTCTCTTCCCTATTCCTTTTCTATCTTCCTTCCCTTTTTCTTACTCATTTTCCTTCAGTTTTTGTTTCTTGCTTTCATTAGAAGCAAGGCATGGGTCACATGGCAACCTCTGAGATCAGAAATTCTGGGAAACTCCTCGTCAACGCTGGAGATCTACAAATGGTGCAGCTGTGAGTCTCAGAACTCAGGACTGTACTGCTGGTTTCACTGCATTCTGCTAACTGGTGATGCACCATCCCCTGGCTCCCTGTGCTCTGTCCCTACAGAGAAAATGGGACAGCCAAGACCACCCCGTGACCCCCTCTCTAAGGCCGGTGGCCAAAGCCAGCCTCGGAGCCCGCTGACCTCCTGAGTCATGTCAGCAGCTCAGTCAGCGCTGCCCCGAGAGCTCGCCAGGGTCACTCTGTACATTAACCTCGGTGGCTGGCTCTCTGCGTCTCTCATCAGCTGCCGCTGGACCATGGCAAGCACACACAGTTCAGATAATTAAGCACTTGTGCGCATTTTACATTTTCATGCGATCAATCAGCAGTGAATTATTTTCAGATGCACTCACGCAGTCAACTGCAAAGCTCTTCACCCCGTTTTACACAAGAGTGGTTCACCATGGAGCAAATGAGGCCAAAGCTGGCCTCTTGCTTGCAGGGGTCCTTTTAGGGGCCCTGGGAGGAGCCCTCACAATTGTGCATTGGTAATTTTGTTTTTACCTTAATGAGAGTCTGTCCTATGATCAACATCATAGCTTATGCTTGAGATCCTGCAATAACCGAATCTGCCCAGGGGAGGTTAAAACATTCTCAGCTAAAGAATTACAAAATGCCGAGTAGCAAGACTCTAGTTAGCTGGCCTGGGTTACTGTCCTGTGGTATCACTTCTGTTCTGCCTTCGTACCTGACTTTAGATGCACAACTCTGGACTTGGATTTTTAGGTTGCTGTTCTTTACACATAGGCTACTTTGCTTTTTCTTTTCTCTTAAAGATCTGTTTGACTGTGATGATGATGAGAATGTACCTCACTGAAGGTCCCCGGGAAGGAGCTTAACTGGCCTGGAGTGAGCGGCTTGGCTCTAAGAATTCAAGAACACACTTGTCCCAGTGCTACACTCCTAACAGAGCAGAAACGTGAGGGCCAAGCTAGTCCCGAATAGAGTTCTGTGATGGCCCATTGGAAACAAGGTCTCTGTGATGACTGCTAGGCCTTCCCCTGGCCTTGCAGCAGCTCAGAATGCATCTCCTCAGCTTCCATCCCTGTTCCAGCCCCTGGGGTCATAGCATCTTATAGGGGTCATAGTTGGTCATACTGTTTTTCTTGGGTTTCTCATTTTCTGTCACATAGTCAATTCCTCTAATAAAATCTCTATACCCTGAAGGCCCTCTGTCTACTGTTAGAGGATGCAGATCAACACACTAAAATAAGAGGAGCAGCATGAGTTAATGTTGGATTTATAAAAGTCCCACTGAATTTTCAGAGTTCAGAATAAAATAAAAAATACTCATGTTCACATACTACCCCGTCTTCTCCTTTTGCCCACAACTGAAAACTTTTCCTTCTTTACCTCTTTTTTTTGAGACAGGTTCTCACTTGTACTTCAAGCTGGCCCTGAGCTCACTACGTATCCCAGGAGAGCTTCAAACTCACAGCAATCCTGCCTCTGCCTCCCGAGTGCTGGGATGAAGGCGTGAACCACCATGCCTGGCACTGTGGTATTTGGTACTGACTGCTGGTGAGCTTGAGTCTCCACACTCAGCATCGTTGTATGTGGTTACTGGGGATCAAACCTGGGCCCTTGTACTTGCAAGACAGGTGCCAGAACCACTGAGCTAAATCCCTAGTCCTACCTAACTCTGCTTTTTTTTTAGGTTTTTTGAGACAGGTCTCACTTTGTGGTTCAGGCTGGCCCTGAGCTCAGCCTTCAACTCACATCACAGCAATCCTCCTGCCTCTGCCTCCCGAGTGCTGGGATTACAGGCGTGAACCACCATGCCTGGCACTGTGGTATGTGGTACTGGTTGCTGCTGGGGTGAGTCTCCACGCCCAGTATTGTATGTGGTTACCGGGGATCGAACCCAGGTCCTTGCACTTGCAAGACGGGTGCTGGAACCACTGGGCTAACTCCCCAGCCCCAAACTCTTCTTTAACATTTGCAGCCCAGCTCCTTTCCCTCTCTCCATTGAAAGCTTGGTTTTCCTTCTTTTGAATTTTTATAGTCCTGGCACCATGAACTTAATCAGTGATTTCTGATCATTTTTTAGTGATTGAACAGCTAATTCTCAAGCCCCTGACTAGCTCAACCTCACAACCTCTACATGTCCTTCTAAGCTTGCAGACCAGTATTTCCTAAACCACATTCAAGTGACAAGAGATAATGTATATTTTAAATGAGAAAAGTTCCACTCAAACCAATGTGCAGGAAATCCCCACTGTGTACTGTGACATTTATCAGCTATTTAAATGCACCCTAGTCTGCTGAATGCCTGGAAACTATGAAAAAGGCTTTAAATCTGCTTTCTTTGAACCTATTTGGCAGTGGAAACATTATTCCTAGTAAATTTCCATTAACAGTCACAGATTTATATTTTACAATATAAAAAATATGATCGATGGTATCATTAGAGGCATATTTGTATGAAGCCAGACTCTGGATGTGCATGTATTTAATGGAGATGGGGAGGTGGGCAAAGCCACCGGGAGCACAGGCAGAGGGGACAGACACGTGACCTCAGCCACGTGGTCGCAGGCAGAGGGCGTTGGCAGTGGAGGAGACCACAGTGCGCAGAGCTGAGAAAGCAAGTCTGAGGAGAGAGAAGCTTATTCCTGTGATTAACGTACAAAAGGCAGAGCAACAGGTTCCTCTTGCTTCTGCACAGGAATCACTTAGTTATCACCTATAGCCAATATGCTTCAGAGAAGATCTGAGAACTCGGCTGCACCGCTTTGAGCTGGCCTTTCACAGTGTCCCTCCCATTCATTCCCCAGCTGACCAAGTGAGGTTATGAAAAAACATCTTACCACTAACTTGTCTCAACATTTAGCATTTATGCATCAAAGAAATATTCACTGTGCCCCTGTTTTGCACCAAGCTCTGATCTTGGTCATGGGGTTACAGCAGCACACAGAATCTGAGATTTCAGTCTTCATGGAAATTAAACTCTAATTGAATGAACAGATAACAAACTCAATAAACTGAAATAGAACAACATTAGTACTAAGTGCCTCAAAGACGATAAAGCAGGTTAATGGATTAGAGTAAGCGTTCGGCCTGGGGTAGATTCCTAATAAATATTGATGGACTAATTAGGTACAGCCTTTGGATTGCGTCAGAGACTCTGCAGCCTTCAAAGGCGTGTCACATGAGGAAAGTGCTATCCTGTCTCACGGGGCTCTAATCATTTCTAAAAGGTGCAGTGAATTCAGAGTATAACCTGTCCCTGCCCCTCGTCAGCAAGGGCGCCATCTGCCACAGTCAGGTGGACCCGTTTAGCACAGGTTCTCACGGTAGGAGGACCTCCAAACCCTGCTGCTGTTCTCACTTCTTCCCTGTCATTATCCCCTTGTAATTACTGTAGCGATTGAAGATTAAGATGTTCAAGTCCAAAATGTTTGTGCAAAAATTAGCAAGCTGCCACCTTCAAATCCCCAGCTGAATTGCCGAATGAATAATGCAGTAATGTGTGTGGAAAAGAAGAATAAATAAAAAGCTCATTGTTGTGCAATAAATCCTTTTCTGTAAAATACCAAGGAAACTGGCTCTGAGCTTATCACATTTCGTCCCATTGTTCAGGCCATTTCACTTTGTGCTTTTCTGCACTTTCTTCTTTTCCAGGAGCTGGTGTAGGGTCCTATTCTATTGTTCCTCATGAAACCCTAATGCTACAGAGGCAAAAAGGGAGACACACCTGCAACGTACTGTTGACAGGAGACACCAGTGACTAGAATAAGGGATTAACACAGAAAGTGGCACCGAGAGAGAGAAGTCCACCGTGGATAGAAGTCTTTTACTACTCTTCAGCCAAAAGCAGCTTTTGAAGCTACAGAGCAAAGTGTCAGGATGTCCATTCTGCCGCAGGATGCTACCCGACGGGCAGTCACTTCTCTCCACCGCACAGTGTCCTGGAGCAGGACTTCAGTCTCTCTGGGAAGCTCCACCCTGGCCCTTCAGCTTGGGCTCAACTTTGAGCAAAGCTGTAAAGCAGAGGTTCATCAAATTCGAGGAGTCAGGGCTGGAGATTTAGCTCAGTGGTTCTGCTGCCCACCTAGCAAGCTCAAGGTCTCGCGTTCGATCCTTGGTAACCGCATACCACAGGGCCAAGCCTAGCACTCGGGAGGGAGAGGCAGGAGGATGGCTGAGCTCAAGGCTAGCCTGGGCTACATAATGAGTTTGGGGTCAGCCTGAACTATAACACGAGACCCTGTCTCAAGAAACTAAAAAAAAGAAAATAAGGTGGTCAAAGTTCAGAAATGATAAATAATTAGAACAAATCATACCATTAGCAAGAGCAGAGTAGAATTCCAATCTAGGTCTGATGCATTTGCTGGGGCTTTAACCACTATAGTATCTGTTCTACCCCAGTAGTGGCAGAGTCCCATCACAGACACAGGGGACATCCTCTTCTTCATACCCTCAGTTCTCTCACTGAGCCAAGTGCAGCCGGACCAGCCAGGCCACAGATGCTGACGAAGGAGGACTACTCTGCACACACCTATTCACTACCACAGTCCTGACAGTCTCAGGGACACAAAAGCCCTCCAAACCCCCCCCAGGAAAGTTTAATATTGAAGAAAAGCAGGTGCTGGAAAAAAATCCTTGTAAGACCAGGTTGAAAATTCGACTACGCAAGATGGCTGCTGGTGAGCCGAGTGGTAATGCTACAGTAGGAGGAGTAAAGAGGTTGGTCCTAAGAGAAGGTTGATACATAGACTGTTGAAAATTTAACATTGGCTGGAGCTCCAAGAGAAGCACTTTAAAAACATGGTATAAGAAAGCAAACCAAGAAAACAGAGTCCAGAGATACCTGAGCATAAAACAGTAAGTAAGTTAAGCTTCTGACATGGAGTACAAGCCCAGACACCAGGAAGTAGGTCTGGCAGCAAAAGAAATGGCAGCAGAGCTGCTACAGATACTTCAGCCTCACCTGCATCCATCTGACTATGCACTGAGTCACCAAAGTTAGGACTCAGCAAATGGGCGTCACCCTCTTGTAAAGGAACCAACCAGAAATGTTGAGACAGTTCCCCTCTGCTTCCTCTCTCTCCCTCCTGGTACATTTTATATGCTCTAACTTCCAGAGCCTCCACCTCTGTGTCATATCCCAGTTTTTTCTTCTACCATTAGTCCTAATACTTACATATCTCAATCTTATATTGACAGAACTCCTACTTCGGCCATGTAAGAACTTCACTTTGGTTAGCATGAAACAAAAGTCCAGTAACTCACACCGCTGCAGAAGCGTCTCTTTTGTTCTCTGTTACATTAGCTTTCCCAAAGATTAGTTTCTTTTTCTCAATAGAAACTAACTTTCTCAATAGGAGCTTTGTTACCCCCAAAGATGGCCTTCTACCTGAGGGTGCTGTAGGAAGGAGGTTTTTGACAGTGGTGGGGCAGCAGTCCAGAGGTCAACGGTTCCCCTGAAACCAGTCGGTCTCCTATCAGATACAGACTCAGCTCCTGTCCACCGATCCTTGAATAAAACCAAGCACCAAACCGGGTGCCTTCTTCCTCCCTGCAGAGAAGGTCTGGGGAAGGCTGTGGCCTCTTGAGAGTAAAAACATGTCGGCTTCCTACTGTTTCCAACAAGCCCAAATTAGAAAAAAGAAATTTTCTGCTCAGTGGTAGCCACAGGGCTGGGAGTTCCCTGGTTTTCTATTGTTGGCCTTTCCCGTGGAACCCGCCTACTCCTCCCTCTTCCCTGGTGTTAGCTCATCAAGCATCCTTAAAACAAGGAAATCTACTCATTTGCTAAGTGGCACCAATGTCTTTCTATGCAGTGTCTTTCAGAAAAAGCATTCAATCTAACTCCAAAAACATAATTTTAACTTAATTCAAACTCTCATTAGCTTGAGGGATTAAAATAGGTGTCGCTCAGCTTCACTAGCAAAAGCACCGATGACAATTAACCAGTAACAAACGGTGATCAAGATAATGACCACGATGCACAAGGCTTGCAGGTATAGCAGCATAAGTTTTACTATTGTTTCCAAAACTACCAAAGTTTGTCAATATTTCTAAAAATCTTTCTTGAATCATCTCAGGCAGCATAATTTCTTCTGAAGTAGATCTACTGCTGAGATGTTCATGTATTACTCTGTGCAAGAAAGAAGCCCATGGAATAAAAAGAGCCAAGGAATACAGATAAAACCTTAAGAAAGGAACTCGGGATGAGATGCTTTTTAATTACGAGAAGAACTGGAGATGCTCTCACTTGATACACATCCGTTTTCAAATCTATTTACCATACTTCTCATCTCTTTTCTCCTTTCATCTTCCCTCTATTGTTATAGTGTTATTTTTCTCGCTTCTCCTTTTCAGCAAAGAAAGAAACAGCCTGCTAGCTAATAAATCGCATTTTTAATTTGGCTTGTTTTCAGAGAGTCTAGCTCTGACTTAATGTATTAAATGAAACCCCAGGATTTAATCAAGGAAAGGAGGTCATCAGAAAAATGAAAATCAATGACACAGGTGAGTTAAGCTGAAAATAATTTGCATTTAGGAGCTGCGCATTAGGATGTGTGGTCCAAGTTTTCATGAAGGAGATAAAATGAAAACGATGTGCTTTGTTAGTGAAGAAGTCATAGCCTTATAATAACATGGGTACTTAGGAAGCTTTTCTGGCTTATTCTGTTGAACCATCAATATCTGGAGTTATCTGCACTCTTCAAGGACCACTGGGAAAACACTAACTGATCAAAAAGAGGCCACCTTCATTGTCTCAGCAGCACTGTGTGGCTCTCTGAAATGGCCAGTCCTAACCTGGGATTTTGACCTTGCCCCTCAGATGCCACTGTTTATGAGACAGGATGGATCTGCTACCAGTAAGTAAACGGCGCCCGGGTAAAAAGGTTTATCAGTTCCAGAACCTCAGAACCTCCTTCAGAAAATCAGAAAGCCTACACCTTGGCTGGCATCTCAGCCTGTGCACTTGTTAGATTTTTGCCTCTAATTCTAAGAGAACAGAAAGAATCTATTCCTATTGTGCTGTAATGGAAAATTGAAATGGAAAAAGAACTGTTGATTTTAATTCCTCGACCCAGGACTTCAGATGCCAGTAATGACTGCTAGGAATAAACACCCCCTTGCGTGCATCCCAGAAGCTTCTTTCCTTGTGGCTCAGTATGCACCGTGCTAAGAGCACAAGGGTCTGCAGGAGCTGAGAGCCATGTGTAGCTTCCTCGCTGCAGCCCCAAAGGTCGGCTATCCACCCGAAAGGTCAGGAATACGGAAATGCTAGCTTGGAGAGTGAGCTGTCTTTCTTGTTCCTTTTGTTGACTTCCCTAGAAAGGTTTCAACTCTCTGAACTTTAAAGGAAGGACATTAGTTTGCTTTCTTTTAGTTCCCTTATTTTCTATGCTGGAAGAAGGGATTTGGAGAAGAAGCGAAGGAATGGTGGTCTTCAAAGAAAGGAATGTTTGTGGAGAACTAGAGGTTCCCTAAAGATTAAATGGGTGGTTAGAGGAGATTTAGGAGATGGAAAAGGAATTACTAAATGGGTAGCCCAGAACTTGGAAGTGATTCACTTAGGTTAGTCAAAAGAGAGAATTATTGTATTAAATAGTAGACTGGGGACGAAGCTCAGTGGGAGGATGCTTGCCTACTATGTATGAGGCCCAGTGTTTGATTCTTGCTATCAAAACAAAACAGAAAAAAAAAAAAAAAAAGGAAAATAGGTGGATGTTCCTAGGGTCCCTGGGAGAGCTATTTGAGTATTTAGAAGCTACCTGTGTGTTCAAATAATTGTTCTACTCATTTCATATTTGCAAGATTACACACTGCCCCATTGCCTGGGCCAAAGAATAGCGCAGTGAAAGACAGTTATACACACCTAGCAGAAAGGTCAGTAACTAATGACAGTCATGTTAAAATAAACAATGGCAGAACTCCCGCCCTTGCTGCTCAGAAGGATCCAGTTCCACTGGCAGCGGCGCTACACAAGCTGCTTCACTTCCGTTTAGGCATCAACCCTGTTGGTGGATGGAGGCTAGACCTGAGGAGCCACGTGGCCATCCTGCCAGTACGGAAACCGGAGTGACAGGTCTGCTTTGCACAGACGCAGTGGAACCCTGGAGCTGGCTCACAGCATCGCAGCAAGTCCAGGGACCAGGGATTTCTTTTAAGTTAGTGTGAAAGTGGACCAAAGAAGCTATGAACTAAAAAATCAGCGAAGTGCTTTTATTCAAGCAATGTTTGCTAACAAGTCCTAGGTTTACGGCTTTTCAACTAGGCTCCATGCAATTTTGAAATCTCTCAGATACTCCAGTTTTAAACAGCTGAATACAGTCTCTATAGACCTAGCTTCTCCACAAGTAGGTTGAGACTAATTTTACTTCTCTGTGCCGAATATGACCCTCAGTACGTTCTGCCTTGACCCTGCGGGTGAAATTTGTTCACTACTGAAATGGCCACTTGCTCAGGGATTTTGCTCAGTGGTTCCGGCGCCTGCCTTGCAAACACAAGGCCCAGAGTTCAATCCCCAGGAACCACATACAACAATGCTGGGCATGGTGGCTCATGGCTATAATCTCAGCAGTCAGGAGACAGAGGCAGAAGGACTGCTGTGAGTTCCTGGCTCATCTGGGCTATATAGTGAGCTGCCTGAACTACAGAGCGAAACCCTGTCTCAAAAAAAAAAAAAAATTAAATAAATAAATATTGAAATGGCCACTTGCCCCAGCATTAATGTACCAGTCTTGCAGATAGAGATAGGCAAGGCAGGGCCTGTCCTTTTACTACAATGGATGCCCCAAAGCCTCACTGGGCAGCTACTCAAGAGAACCGTGGGTGAATGATCAGTATTTTGACTCTTTTTATGATTTCAACCAGAACAGGAATCAAAGGCTCTCGGCAGCATCCAATGACAAGCCTCTGTGTTATATGGGCTGATAGCCACGCTTGTATTTCATCTTTTAGAGAAATATTTCAAAAAACAAGGACACAAAATTCTCCGAAATTTAACAAAGACCTTTCAGCAATGGCATAATTATCCAAGAGAAATTCTTCTTTGTAGGAACTTTAAACAATAGAGTTACCCTCCTAACCTTCTCATTCTTCGTTTATAATAAGGCATAGAAGTCTGTTGATCCCAACTACTTTCACTGGGACAGAAAATCCTTACAGGGGACTGTCAGGGGCGCAAGCCTCAGGGTGCTTTCCACAGAGCCCCCAAACAGCCCATTTATTACTAGAGAAATCTCTAGAATGACCATATCTGCATCTTGGACCCTGGGTTCCCTGCCTCTCACATAATAATTAGGATAAACACCAACACAGAGGCACTAGACAGCAAACTTTAACATAAGAATTCAAGGCTTTCACTGCCAGAGTTTAAATGCTGATGTCACACCAATTCTCTGTTCACTTAAAAAAATGAGACCGGAGACGTTCGAAAAAGTTTGAGACAGGTATGCCCTACTGCCTTTTTTATCAATTATGATTAAATTCAGGTGCACACAGTAGAAAGCCTAAAGAGTTGGGGTTCAATAAGATAAAAGTTCTACCTTTTCCTTGGGTGAAGGCAATCTGGGTAGGTAGTACGATTTTATGGCCAGACCAGAAACTCAGGTCTCGTCTATTTTACTGATCTGAGGGCAGGGACAATGAAGCCACAACACGCGTGCAGCTGCGGGCTATTTGCTATCATTGAAAACTCCAAAAGTTTCGACATCACCACCTCATGATGTCTATCCTGAAGGTCCTAGTTTATTTACAAAATATAGCTCTGGTACATGCAGTTGTTCTCAAAGTACAACCTGCAGGACTGTAGCAGCAGCATCTGGGAATTTAGAAACGCAAATCCTTGGGCTGTCACTCAAATCACTCTTGGTCTTGACCTAGCGGTTAGTAGTGTAACAAGCTGTCCATGTGATTCCAATAAGACTCGGGCATTTGCAAAGCACACATTCAAGAACAATGGGGAAAGGTAGAGAGGTACTCTCCCTACCAGGAGGGTAAAAGCAGGACTCTTCCAGGTCTCCCACCAAATCTGGGTGGGACTTCTGGTCCCCCACACCCATCCCTGCACTCTACTCCAGCTTCCCCTGGCCTGGGAAATGCTACCTTGTTACACCCGACCACGTGGAGATGGTTAGTAAAAGAAAGGACAGTAGATACTTGGCAGGCAACTAGCAGAAAAATATCAAAAGCACAGGGGCTGAGCACACTTTCCCTACGGTTTCCACCACGCGTGGGTCAAACGGATTGTTTCAGTCAATAACTATTTACCTTACAGTAAACCTTACAGTTTCGCACTGCACCTGTATCAAGTGCCTGCAGAGACTCTATATAAAATGATTCGATTCACCTGAGTGTAGTCAAAGACCATTTATTAGTAACCAATTTTTTTAAAAGTCTAGTAATATTTTCTCCACTTGAGAATTTTAGATTTTTAAACTGTATGAAAAGTATGTAGCCAAACTGGCAGAAATCCCTCAGAGGTACTTTTGTGTATCCATCCGCATAAAATCAATGTGAATTATGCTCTCCGTACCTTGACTGAATTGACTTGTGAGAACTGAACATAAACCAAACAACGTAAAGCCAGATTCCACTCGTCAGAATACCCTCTACCTGTCTTAGCAGGGTTCCATTTGTGAAAAATGAGTCCAGTGACAGAAAGTATCCAGCTCCAGTCGGATAAATTAAAATTAACTTACCAGAGAGGTCAGCTGGCCAGAATGGACTTGTCATCCTTTACTTGTGTTCACTTCTGTGTCTGCAAAATGTGGCTTCTTTGTTCACAACCGCGTTCGGTTGCGTTCACCATAGAAGTTTTATCTGCAGTTTTCCAAGGCGAGAGGCTCAAGACGTAAGAGCGCAAGAAAGCAGAGGCTTCAGTCGACGCCACAGCTCGCTCGGAAGTGGTCAGACCAAGATTAGCTTCTTCCTGGGAGAGACGAGGGGGTGGGGCCTTGGCAGCCACACTCTGGCCCGTCATTGGCTGGCTGTGCTGTAGGACCACGTGAAGGGGCGGGGCTGAGACAGCTCCTTCAAACTGGGAGGATGTAGTTCCTAGGTGTTACCAGGGCGTGTGGATGATGGTTTAGTATAGCAGGCCCTACAGTAATTCTCATACCATTTTTAGGTTCTAGTGTGAAAAATATCAGTAGACATCAAAAAATTAAGTAAAATTTAAATCTTCCCGGTGACCTGTAGAGCCTACCCACTCTGGCTCCTAGCCACTTGTCGGTGCTATCTGCAGTCTCTCAATCATCTCTGCCTCTGCTTTCTGCTCCTTAGAAGCAGGAGCAGATCAGGGCCCTTGCACTTACTGTTCATCTCCTGGACCACGTTTCTCCCTATAACCACAGAGCATTTGGCTACACTGTAGTCCTCTGTCTCTTCAGCTATCAGCTCTGTGGAGGGGCTCTCCGACCACCAATGGTAGGTGTCTGCATCCCATCGTCCCTTGCTTAACCTCACAGCCCTTGTCACTACCTGACACTGTATGATATATTTATTTGATTTGTGTCAGTCCTCCAGCGATAAAAAGGAAAACCCATTAAATCAGAGCTTGGCCTATTTGGTCAGTGATGTGCAATATCCCAAAATAGTGTTTGGCACATAGTACAAGTTCAGTTTTAAGTGGTGGATGAATAAATGAACTAATTTAAATAGATTCTCTCTGATGAATACGTCAAAATGCAATAGGTTGATTTGGAGTGAAGGACACTAACAATCTATAGGTAACCAGAACAATTTAACCAGTACATCTTAACTCTCAACAAACAGTCCTTTGAATACTTTGTTACTGTAACTTAGTACGGTATCTTTCATCGGCTTGGAATGAATACTTACAAAATTGATCTCCCTGAAGTAGACCATCTTTTGCCTTTCCCACTTGGTAGTCACGTCTTTCATCACTGTCTTAGCTTCCATCAGCTTAGCTGAATCCTACAGAGAGCGACACGCTAAAGAAGCCAGTAGGCCAGATCACAACCAACATTTCTCATTGAATACCAGAGACAGCCTTCAGAGCCTTGCAGCAATACTGAGTGTGTATGGGACGCAGAAGCACTCTAACGCTGGCATCAATTTAGAAGCAATCCTTTTTTTTTTTTTTTTTTTTTGAGACAGTCTCACTTTTTATAGGTCAGGCTGATCCTGAGCTCACTAGGTAGTCCAGGCAAGCCTCAAACTCACAGCAATCTTCCTGCCAAGTGTTGGAATTATAGGCATGAGCCACCATGCCTGGCATTGTGGTGTGTGGTACTGATTGCTGATGGGTGTGAGTCACCATACCTGGCACTGGCTTTGTTGTCCTGAACTGGTTACCAGGGATCGAACTAGGGATCTTGTGTTTGCAAGGCAAGTGCTGGAACCACTGAGCTAAATCCTCAAACTTATGTTTATTTCTTTTAATTTTTTATTATTTAATTTCAGCACCCAAAGAAGTAGAAGGCAGTTCAATCCCATTTTATAGCAGAGAGAGCAGAGGCCTACAAACCTAAGGCACAGCTAAGGAGCAGGGAGTGGAGTTCTAGGGCCTCTGCCTCTGCATTGCACCCCACCAAGAGTCAGCCCATCTTGAACTCCGGGGCCACTCACAGCGGTCCCTGGTCCTTGCCTCACCTTTTGGTCTAACCTGAGGCCTGACCAGCTTCTTTCTGAATATCACAAACAAATGTCTCATGACAAATCAAGATGTGTTTGGAGCCTGAAGTCTAGCATGTGGCCTGGCCTGGTGCAGGCCCCACCCCCCCTGGGCTCCTCAGGCATCATCTCACATGTCCCAGCAGTGCCGGAGCTCTTGACGTCCACAGCAGGCTTCCTCCCCCAGCAGTCCCAGCCCACCCGGTATTCTGACAGGCAATCTGATTTGCTTCCGGGCTTGTACGTTGGCCCTATCTAGGGTGAAAGTAACAAGGCGCTGGAAAGAGCTAGTGCTCGCAACGGGTTTCACCAACCCTGGGAGAGTCACCGGAGCTGACTTTGAACATTAAAATGGCAGAAGCTAGCCAAAGAAGTAGAGGGTTCAAACTGCCTGGTTAGGGAGATTTGGTTCCTCACTTTCAGCTTGATGAAGTCCCGACTGAGCACACAAGGTTGTATAGTTGCCTGTGGTTTGGAAAATGAAAAATACCAGCTCTCTCTTATCAAGCTTCCTTTTGGCAGAAATATGGTTCCCAGTTCTGAATCACTTAACTATATTTGTATTTCCATAGCTTCTGCTGGCATTTCATTAGCAAGCATAAAATCCTTCTGAAAGACGTTCCTGTGCTTTGTAAAGAGCCATTCTGCATCTTACAGGGACTCCACTGCCCTCCTCCTCTCTGCATTTAGAGTTGTACCCGATACTTTTTACCCCTCTGTGACTACAGGGGAGTTGGGCTGCTCACCTCTTTT
>PVIR01032662.1:0-18702 GCA_004026965.1 Petromus typicus
TTGGGGTGTGTGTATACTGTTTATTGTATTTATCATCACTGGTTTAGTGTTGTGGATCTGAGAGTTCTCATAAACTATACAAAATTATGGCTGTAATTTTAGGATTTTGTTTTATTTTCTACACCTCTGCCTTATTTTTCTTGAGGCTGAAATTATATGTTATAGCACTTGCTGTTATACTCCTGTGTATCACTAACGCTCTGTTTTTTTCCTCTACAGTCTTCTTTCTGTATTGGACTTTAAGTTTATATTGCTCTATCTTTAACTTTATTGCTTTTTTTCTATAATGTCTAATTATCTATACATCTCATGCAATGAATTAAATGCATAATTTGCATTTTAATGGAGCATTAGGATTACTAGTTTGTTAAACTTTTTTCAGTTGACAAAAATTGTATATATCTCATGCATGTTTTAAAATACTTATATATGGTGAAAGAGGTAAATCAGGCTAATTAACATATATATCACCTTACCTTTAACCTCACCTTTTTTGTGTGTGGTTTAAACACTTAAAATTTACTCAGTGATGTACTGTGTTAGCTATCACCAGCCAGTGGAATTTTCATTTTAAATACTGTATTTTTCATTTCTAGAAATTCTGTTTAAAACATATCTTCTATTTCTCTTAATATATTCATAATTTCATTTAAATATTTTTACATATTTATAACAGTTGCTTTAATGACTTTCTGGAGTTCCAACCATTGTCATTTCTGGGTTAGTTTCTATTGGGTGATTTTAGTCTCTAGTTATTTATGACTAATATTTTCCTGATTCTTACTAGGGCTAATAATTTGAATGCTGCACAGCTGTGAATGTTACTTTATTATCTTCTTTTAATGAGTGTTGGATTTTATTTTGGCACATAGATTATTGGAGGGTCAGCTTGACCCATCAAGACCCAATTTTAGATTGTGCTAGGGAGAGAGGCCCTCCCATTTCTGAATTTTGCCCTGCAACTCCCAGCTACCTCAGCCTCCCCCAACTCTAACCTTCTGCGAGACATCTGGATCTTTGCATTTCCCTTCCTTGTACTTGCCCCCAGAAAATGCCTTAGGTAAAAGTGTGGGAGTCTCTTTTCTCTTCACTGAGGGTTCAGAAATCCTGTGCTGCTTGTATCTGGCACCTGAGAAATCCCAAAATCCCTTCACTGAATGGTTCAGTTTCTCGGTTTTTAAGTCTGAACCTTGTTACTCTGTTGTAGCTAGATATGGAAGTCTGCGGCACTTTCAGAAGTTTATTTTCCCAGGTACGAATCCAGACTGACTGAATCAAATTCTCTAGAGTAAGGACTGCAAAACTACAGCTCACAGAATAAATCCAGGCTAGCCTATTTTTGTATGGCTGGCACGCTAGGATGACTTGCATTTGTAAAGGTTGTAAAACAAAACAAAAGCAATATGTGACAGAGACTAACTCTAGGATACAAAGTCTAATGATTTGCTATTGATCCTTTATAGAAAATGTTTATTGACTCAAGGAAGTTGTCTGGAACCTGATTTTTTTTTTTTTTTTTTTTTTTTTGAGACAAGATCTCGATTTGTAGTTCAGGCTGGCCCTGAGCTCACTCTGTAGCCCAGGCCAGCCCTGAACTTGCAGCAATCCTCCTGCCTCTGCCTCCTGAGTGCTGGGATTACAGGCATGAGCCACCATGCCTAGCATTGTGGTATGTGGTACCCGGATTGAACTCAGGACCTTGGGCTTGCCAGGCAGACGATGGAACTGACACAGGAGAGCGAGGCCTGGCTCCCCACTTAAATCACCAGCTTGTGTTCCCTAAAATCGAAGAATGAATTATAGGAACGACCAACCAACGGAGGTTCGAGTAGGAAAGTTTTATTGAGAGAGAAACCTTCTGTGTAAGAGACAGAAGCGGGATCCCGGAAAAGTGGGTAACCCACCCACCTCACTTTTCAGACGGCTTTTATGGAACAAAGCCATGTGAGGTGAGGTGGGTTTAAGGTAGGGGCTTCCAGTAAGATTTAAGGAGGTGGGCAAATTAACAGTTAGCCAATGGGTAAAGTGGGGACTTCCAATAAGATTTAAAAGAAATGGGCAAACCAATGGAATTACAACAAATACAGTTGCTTAAGCAATCTTGATCAAATGGAGTCCAATGAGAAATTAAATCATACAGGGTCCCCCTCCCCAATCAGGAGACTCCTCCAGGTGGGCCAAATTCCTGGCCCTTTACCCCAGCGAATTTACAATTACCACATTCTTGGGGAAGGAGGGGTGGATCTAGACCTTGACTCCCCATTGACTTAGTTAGTCAGGAGAATGAAGCCTAAATCAGTCACTATTTTCCAGTTTTGCTGATGTCCTTGACCTTTGGTAAGTCTCCCTTCTTGTGAGTTTTCCAAGGGCCCACTTCATCCACTTTATCCAGTGAGTCCGTCTCCTTGAATCTTATTGGAAGGCCCTACTTTGAGACCACCTCACCTCGTGATTTTGGTCCATAAATTCCCCCTGGAAAAAGAGATTCTGGGTTATCCACCTTTGCGGGTTCCCTCTTCTGCCTCTCTTAGGCAGAAGCTTTCTTTCTCAATAAAATTTTCTCACTGTAACCACCATTGTCCCTAAAATTCATTCTTTGATTTTAGAGAACATGAACTTGTGTTTCTAGCTGAAGGCTAGCCCTTGCTCCTCTGTACCATAAGAACAGTGACTTAGGTAATATTGGTCCAATGAGCAATCACAAGATGGACAAACCAAGATCAACAAATAAAGATTACAAGTATAGTTGCTTAGATAACATTGATTACATGGGAATCCAGTGGAGAAGCAATTCACTACCAAGGGTACAAGGATTTTCAACTAGGATCTTTCCTGGGAGGAGTGGGTTAAGACTTGGTCCTTCTCCCAGGCAACTGAAGCCTACTTAGAATATCAATTTCTACTCACGCCCAGCAGCAACCAGTGCCACATACCACAGTGCCGGGCGTGGTGGCTCACGCCTGTAATCCCAGCACTTGGGAGGCAGAGGCAGGAGGATTGCTGTGATGTGAGTTTGAGGCTGAGCTCAGGGCCAGCCTGAACCACAAAGCGAGACCCTGTCTCCAACAACAACAACAAAAAAGACTATCAATCTCTGCTACACATCCTTAGGAGAAGCACAAGGGTACTTTCTTTTGGAGTGGTGGCCTTCAGTGAAAGTATCTTGATTGTCCTTGGAGGTCCTTTTCCAGGGCCAGCCCAACTAACGTAGAAAGTGTCTACAGTTCTGCCAACAGGCATGGCTCTTGTGTGTGAGGCTTCTTAGCTAGGGTGACTGTTGTACTTGCCTAAAACTTGGAACAAGTAAATCTTGGCCTTGTGAACCGCCACAAGTATATGGAAGAGAAAGACTGGTACTGGGTTGGGAAGCTGCACGTCTGACAAAATGATATGTGGTGTGACCTCTTGAGGTCCTGTGTGAGTCTAAGGTCTT
Organism: Petromus typicus; assembly: GCA_004026965.1. Taxonomy (NCBI): domain Eukaryota; kingdom Metazoa; phylum Chordata; class Mammalia; order Rodentia; family Petromuridae; genus Petromus; species Petromus typicus. The sequence continues at coordinate 3,434 of PVIR01032662.1, forward strand.
TTGAGAGGCATCAGATATCCAGTGTGTACCTCCCAGCTGTTCACTTTCCAGTGTCCCCCATACTGCTCATGGGCTTTGAGATTAAAAACTGTCTCTTCTATTTAGCAAAGTCTCTGATGTTGCTATGCAGACTGACTGAATCACACAGACAATCTGAGCCTACTCACGATTAAAACAACAATTCCCTACCTGAAAGGACTGTTGGGACACTCAAAGACCATGGCACACACCAGAATATAAATTTATTTATTTAAAGAGGCGAAGTGGCTCCAGAACCAAAGCCCAGAGGTGGGGGGAAAGAGGGAGAGAGTGCGCGTGAGCAGTCTTATATAAACCCAGGGGTTGAGGTAGCTTGTCCTGTCAGAAGCTATGATGTCTTCCTGTCTTGCAGGAAGCTCAGTTCCCTTTACTTTTAACTGACCTGGACTATAGGAAAGAGAAGCTTATGGCCATGAGGAGGGGCGTGGGGGATGGGAGCCTTGGTGGGTCTTTTTACAATACAGAGTAACTTTTTAACATTGTAACTTTTCTAACAATTAAGATATGACAATATTTCCTTAGCAACAAAACGCTATGCCACTATCATCACTACGCTAATAAACTACCATTTCCCCACTAAAATAGTAATATTTATTGAAGCCGGCCACTCCTTCCTTGTAATGAAAAAGGTTAGAGCCATTCTGATGCAAAGCTGTCTTTAGGATAGCTTTGGTCTGTCTTTAGGACAGTATGAACCATTTGTTCATGCCTCACTAAAAGTAAGACAGCAGCCAGGCATCCCGGCTCCGGCTTGGAATCACAGCACTTGGCAGGCCAAGGCGGGATCATCCTGAGTTTGAGTTCAGCCTGAAATACATGGTGAGACCCTGTCTCGAAAAAGCAACAGTTCACCACCATTCATATCCCAAACAACAGGATTGAGACATAATTTAGGCATCTAGAGAGCTGTTGTGAATTATTTAACTAGAGAACTACGTGAAGTGATAGTTGACACCTTTTTCATACTCCTATGGCCTCTTGGACCAAGCACTAAAGGAGAGATGCAGCCATTACTAAAAATCATTTAAGAAATTCTCAGGTATATTCATGTTTTGTTTTTTTTGGGTTTTTTTTGAGACAGTCTCACTCTGTAGTTCATACTGACCACAGACTGTGTAGCTGAGGGTAGCCTCGAACTCAAGAGATCCTCCTGCCTCTGCCTCCTGAGTGCTGGGATTACAGGTATGAGGCACCACGCCCAGCACTTTTTTAAATGAAGACAAAATCCTGTTAAAGACAGGCCAAATGAAAAACAGGGTCATCTTTTGCATCTATTACTTTTCCTGTGAGATTTTAGCCTTAACATTTGGCTGATTCAGAGTGAAACACACTGCTAAATTTTTGTCAGATGCCCTAATTTTATTTTTTTTGAGATGCGGTCTCATTATGTAATTCAGGCTGACCTTGAACTCTTAGCAATACTCCTGCCTCAGAACCTTGGGTGTTGAAATTACAGGTGTGCAGCCACATTCTGCTGGTATCCTTATTTTAATAATTTTGATAGTGGTGTCATTTCACTATTAAAGAATTAAGCACAGATACATACTTAGGATTTTGTTTTGCATAAAGAAAAACAGCTAATGCCCTAATATGGAAGTGAGAGCAGGGACAAGGCAGTATGAGGCTAACATGAGCCTCTCAAGACACTGTCCATCTTTGGTGCGTGGACTGTCTACTGGTGAAGTGCTCAGACCAGAATTAGAGGGCTCATGTACCTGACAACAAGAATCTTCAGGCAGAACTTCTGTTCAAATCACAACACAACCTCATTCTCTACTTTAAAAGATTGCCCTGTAGTTTTGGGGGGACTTCCTCACCCTCATGGCTTCTACACAGGAGTGAGTAGTTTGTATCCAAACGATGCAGGTTCTGAAGGGGTATAAGGACCTCCCCAAAGGAGTATCTGGTCACAAGTGAGGTGCTAACTTGGTTGTTTCTGCACACAACTTATTCTGCTAGAAAGTCTTTTCAGATAGTCTGAGGGAAGACTGTGTGAAACTCACTAGGCACTTGGTATAAACTATTCTTGAAACTGAAGTCTGATCTTTTCTCAGGCTAGCAGTGGGCAATATTGTGGGCTCCACTGACTGGGCAGCGAGCCATTGCCCATAGTCAGCCAGACTGACTGTCACTGAGGGGACAGTCATACTCTATGGCTGTGTTGCTAAGCTCCTGTTCTATAGGTTCTGTAAGTTTAGGGTACAAAGTACATTTGGACTTGTATTTTCAATGCATGATGGGTTGGTTTACAGGACACAAACACACAGTACCTCCAGAAGCATCTGTATGATGTTTATATCACCATTAGGTTAAACCTTTGAGCTATGACCAGGATTCACTGATGGCTCAATGAGGGAAAAGCTTATTAGCATCATATAAACCACAGTAAGATGTGTTCATCACATACAAACTTTCTTTGCATTCTTTTGAGTGTTGCCCTACCTGCTTGAAAATTGATTGTGCTTTGCAAGAAAATTCAACATTGAGGCAGAAAAAAAATCAGTCAGTGAGAAAAAATAACTAAAGAACATTTATTTATTTCTAAGACATTTTTTTGAGGACATAACTAAACTATCATCACCCCCCACCCCATCTCCAAAAGATTAGTACAGTTACTGTTATAAAGCAGATATGAACAATTTGAAGGACTGGAACCAACACTGACAAGGAATAACTTCCATCCGAATTATCATAAAAATGTTTAAGTAAAAAAAAAAAAAAAAAAAAAAAAAAAAAAAAAAAAAAAAAAAAAAAAAAAAAAAAAAAAAAAAAGAGAAGAAAAAGAAAAAGGAAGTTTGAGACTGAAAAGATGCTCGCACCCCACATTTCACCTAATACATTCAATCCTGGCCAGAGTGTAACAAAATGGGAACGGGGTTACTAGAATACAAAACTGCTACAGCACGCTGTACACACGTGTGCTCCAAGCCCCCCAGCCTCCTCATGCTTCCAACTCAATTACTTCCCAGCCTGTTGGGCCTGCCGACGAAGGAGCACATAGATCTTCTCTTTGATCCAGTCTTTGTTATAAGGCTGGTATGTCTGGGTATCAGCCCGGTAACTGAGGAAAAGAAAAGTCAAGGTTACAGTGGTCAATTACTGTTGTGTCTTTGCACCTCCAAACTGTAACCACCCAAGGGCGGCCCTGACGTGGTTTCCCACACAAAAAACATGAAGTTGAAGTTGAAAAAGTATTTACATAGCAGATGAATTTTAACTGATAGGAACTTTAAATCACCTAATAATATATAATTATATAGAGAAAAAGACTAAGGCCTAGAGCTTTGAATGCACAGTATGTTACCCATCTCCTTCTTCAGTGTTCAGCCAGAAACCATGTGTTCTTTCTCCCATGGAGTTTCTATTGTTATAGTTCCTTTAGTTACCAAAAAACAAAGAGCAAACACCAGCAGAAACATTTGAGATAAGGCCCTCTGCTGCCAGGCTGCCCTAGAAATCAAGGCAGGCGATCCTCTTGCTTACCAAGTGCCAGCATTATAGACATGCACCACATGCCTGGCTGAAACTTGCTAGACTTATCGTGAATTAACTAAGAAACATCTAAAAACAGGGCCACGAAGATCTCTTGCTGTTTATTTCCCCCTGTAATGATGTAATAGATGGACTTATAACTTGTTTTGGGGATTTACTTTTTGAAATAATGCTAGAAACCTATGGAGGAAAATTATTGGAAGACATACCAAACTCCAAGAGATCGTTTGTTAGAAGGATCGAGTGTGTGAGGACTGGCAATAGCAGCAAAACTCACACATGGTTCTGAGTTTTCAAAGCTCATGGTATACTTAGTAGCCAATCATAAGGAACTTCTATAGGATTTGAAAAACAGAAACCCTTCTCATAGCCTGAAACTGAATCTGGATCCTCTAAGCAAAGCTATTGTAGAAATAAAAGGCAGACAAGCCTCCGGAGACTGCACACAGAGCCCGGATCAGTGTTTCAAAGCTGTGTGCACCATCTGGTGGGAACACTGCACAGCAACCGAAAGGCTGCAGGTAAGCTTGCCTTTATGGGCCACTAGTTTGCCTAAAGACATCTCAGGGGTAGTAGCCTAGAAAAAGAAAGTAACTCATTTATTAATTACCATTTCATTGTGGCCAGATGTGTTATTATTTCTTTTCAGTGAAAAATTATATACATATATGATAATGGAGGTAATAATTTATTTATTAAAGTTACTTTCAAAGTAGGTATTGCATCCAGGTGTGTCGATTTATGCCTGTGATCCCAGCACATGGGAGAGAGAGGCCGGAAGAGTTCGAGCCTACCCTGAGCTACAGAGCAAGACCTTGTCTCAAAAACAAAAAAAAAGGTACTGCCTTAAATGTTTATCTGAGTTAATCCACTTCATCCTTTTTATAAATCTATGAATACAATTATCATGTTATCTTGACTTTTTTTGAGGCAGGGTCTCCCTTTTGTAGTTTAGGCTGGCCCTGAGCTCAGCCTTGAAGTCACAGCAATCTCTCCTGCCTCTGCTTCCCAAGAGTTGGGATTACAGGCATGAGACACCATGCCCAGCACTGTGGTATGTGGTTACCCAGATCAAACCCAGGCCCTAGCACTTGCAAGGCAGGTGCCCACTGAGCTAAATCCCTGGCCCTATCATGACTTTTTTTTTGAGACAAGGTCTCCTTTTGTAGTTCAGGCTGGCCCTGAGCTCAGCCTTGAACTCACACAATCCTCCTGCCTGTCTCCCAAGTGCTGGGATTATAGGTGAGCCACCACACCCCGCACTGTTGTATGTGGTTCTGATTGCCAGTAGGCGTGAGTCTGTATGACAAGCACTATTGTATGTGGTTACCGGGGATGAACCAGGGCCCTTGTACTTGCAAGGCGGGCACCGGAAGCACTGAGCTAAATCCCCGGCCCCCTATCGTGACCTTTTAATAAATGAGTTGTCTCAGTCCCTCAGCTCGAAAGACATATACCAACTTTAGCACGACAAACTACCAAGTAGGAATGCTTTATATAATAAAATCATATCCTTCCTCTGAACACTATGGTCAGAAACTGGCTTAATAAAAATGCACAGGCTTTCTTGACTTTTGCTAATGCCTTTTTGTTATGAGAGCAGTATTTAAAAAAGTAAAATAATTCCTATATTCATACTTCCTATTAAATAAGCACTAGTCCTGTCTACTTCAATGTACAGTAAAATACAATATACTTACATTAACACTGATAAATAAAGGAACAGAATTTCTCAGAACTATACCCGGAAGGAGTACCCTTATTTGGAACATTTCATCTTCCATCAAGTACTTTCTGGCTTGGGAACATTTAGTATACGTACTGCCGAAGCAAGCACCGGCTTGGGAACATTTAAGGATCCATTAACTTGCACACAATTTCCCAACTCATGAAATAGTAAGTAATAAAGCCTTCTGTATATAGAAAGCCGTGTGCTGATGTCTATTAACTGCTACTTAAATATAAGACAACTAAGTACATTTACTATTGGCACAGGTGATTTTTTTCAGTGAATAGACAGTGAATATAAGCTCATACACAAATAGAGGATAGCCAGGCATGGTGGTACACACCTGTAATACCGCCTCTCCAGGACGCTGAGGCCAGGGGGAACTGCATGGCCACGCCTAACCTGACTAGTCAAGACAACTTATCTCAAAGTAAAAAAGGCAGGGGATGAAGTTCAATGCTAAGGCCCTGGTTTCAATCCCCAGTCAACCCCTCCTCTCCATACACCATCTCTGTGGGTCTTCATTGACCCAAGTTGTCTGCCTGATCAGGAGGCATCATCTCATTACAGTAGCTGGTGTTGCTGCTACTGTTAACCTCATACTGAAGACATTATTTTCATCTTATACAACCCCCAAGAAACAAAAATGATAAAAATATAAAATTCCTATTTCATGTATATGACATACAAATTCTTGACGCCTAAATCTTATAATCAGTACAGTTTGCCCTGGGTTTAGTCATGTCATAAGGTAGAATTTATTTAATCCCTTCCTGTACTGATTTTTAGCATGACAAGGTTTCTCCTCGTGGTGCCAGGGGATGAACCAGGTGCCCTACACATCTTCTACCACTTGAGTCCAGCCCTACACTGTCAAAAAATTTAAAAAGAGTAAGATGCCACAAGAAGTGCCATAGCAGTAGATGACCTCCTTCCAACAGCATCTTATTTCTCTGGAATATTCACATAACTAATGGGACACGAACCAAAGTCATGTTGGAAAAATGGTCCTAAACCTAAACTTAATTTTCAAAATTTTAAGAGAACAAAAAGTTTTCAATATTTGAAACAGAAACATGAATTTCACATGTAATTTACAGCTTTTCAAATGCAATTTAAAACTAGTGTACCATTAATCTCTCTTCTACATTAACTACTTTAGCTGGAAAGAATTATGCAGAGTCTAGTATCTTAGCATGCTGGATGTGCTTTCTGGTTTACATTTAACAAAGCAGAGTTAACCATTCTTCTGTTAGTACCATACTTGTAGTATGTCCCTTACAATTATTCTTTTTACTTTGTGTAATTTTCACATTACCCCTAAAATCAAAACACTTTCTTCATGTTTAATAAAATGATTTATTGAAACAAATTCCTAAATTCTACAACTCTGCGGCATATTTTAAAAAGTATGTTATAAAAGCGAAATGCTGTCTTAACTTCATCAGAAATGGAGTTCTTTTTTTTTTTTTTTTTTTTTTTTTAGGTTTTTGGAGACAGGGTCTCGCTTTGTGGTTCAGGCTGGCCCTGAGCTCAGCCTCAAACTCACATCACAATCCTCCTGCCTCTGCCTCCCGAGTGCTGGGATTACAGGTGTGAGCCACCACGCCCGGCACTGTGGTATGTGGTACTGATTGCTGCTGGGTGTGAGTCTCCACACCCAGTATTGTTATGTGGTTACCGGGGAATCGAACCCGGGTCCTTGCGCTTGCAAAACAGGCGCCGGAACCACTGAGCTAACTCCCCGGCCCAGAAATGGAGTTCTTATATTCATGTTACTGATGAGCTAAGGAAGCCCCTGATCCTCCTAAGTAATCTTGTAAAATAAGTGTATGTAAATTTTACAAATGAGCAAATTGAGGTTTAGCAATATTGCGGTAATTTGCCACAGGAATCAACAAATGGTAGACCCAGAATTCAAACAACTACACGTCACGTGTAAATTCCAGTTAGCTTTTACCTGTAGCTTCCAGGGTGAGAAAAACACCTTCCTTGGCTCTAGGCTACTTCCCATGTGTTGAGAATGAGCACTAGAGTTCAAACCATCAGGAACAGATACCTGATGTCTTGGTTAAGTCATGCTTTATAAAATCATGAACACAGCCATTAATCTTTGAAATCAGTAATTCAAAGAATGAAGTGAGGGTCTCTACTGAACTCTACCAAAATCTTTAGTTCTTCCTGAAACATTGATTCAGTTTTGAAATGTGGGGCTAGGGATTTAGCTCAGTGGTTCATTACTTGCCTTGAAGGTACAAGGTCCTAAATTTAATCCCTGGTACAAACAAAACCAAAAACAACAACAGGGGCTGGGGATTTAGCTCACTGCTTCTGGTGCCTGCTTTGCAAAAGGCAAAGGAGTATAATCCTTAATCTTCCATAATCACATACCACAATGCTAGGCGTGGTTAACTAATGCCTGTAATCACAGCAGTCGAGGCAGAGGCAGGAGGACTACTGTGATGTAAGTTTGAGTCTGAGCTCATGGCCAGCCTGAACTACAAAGCCAGACCCTGTCTCAAAAACAAAAACAAAACAAACCCATATATATACATACATATATATGCATACATACATACATATGTATGTATATATGTATGTATATATATGCATAAAGTTGAAATATTAATTGCCATACAGTATACAATAAGCAAAGATTAGTGTAATGGAGTTAATCCCTAATACTTAAGTCACCTCATACAAACAACAGAATAATACAAGTTAAGAGATATGGTGGCTAAAGTTAAGAGATACGGTGGCTAATACTTACACAAGGCAACTGAGGTCTGCCAGGTCATCGATAAAATCAAACAACTGACTGATATCATATGTAATAGAGGGGCTGTTGGGGTTCATTCTCTTCAGATGCTCCTCATACATTTTACAAACACCTAATAGAGGGAAGAAAACCCAAGAATTTACAACAGCATAAACTATAACATAGGAAAAATGTTATATGTTGACATTTATTTTAGTAAAATTGGGCTGAAAAGCTTTAATTATCACTAGTAGCAGCTTAAAAATTTTATTAATTCATTGCATTGTTACTACTTTCTGCCTTAATAATAAAATTATGTCTACTTCAATGGAGCTAAAGGGACTTTAGAGCACCTAATTACAAAGCATGAAGTCCTGGGTTCATTCCCGGGTAACACAAACAAACCTAGGAGCATATGGTTCTTAGTATCAGGCTGTTCGATAAATCTTCCTTAACCCACAGGGTATATAAAGGAGATATCAATCTTTGGAATGATATCTGACAGGTGGATAACTTTGCTATTTTGCCTTGAAATTGTGGTGCAAGGTGGGGTGGCTAGCAATGAGTTTAGAGCTTGTATGGTACCTAAGATCCTAAGATTTGGATTCAGATAGACTTAAGTTCCAAGTCTGCCTTCACTTATCATGAGGTCTTGGGCAAGTGACCACAAGCCTTTTTCCTTCAAAAGAGGTAAGGGGGTGTGGGTGGGGTTTGGGGATTTAATTCAGTAGTTTTGGCGCCTATCTTGCAAGCCTAAGGACCCAGGTTCAATTCCTAGTAAACACATACCATAATATTGGGTGTGGAGACTCACACCCACAAGCAATCAGTACCACATACCACAGTGCCAGGTATGGTGGCTCACACCTGTAATCCCAGCATTCGGGAGGCAGAGGCAGGATTGTTGTGAGTTTGAGGCTGAGCTCAGGGCCAGCCTGAAGTACAAAGAGAGACCCAGTCTCAAAAAAAAAAACCATAAACAAAAACAAACAAATAAACAAAACAGGCAACAGTATTTCTTCACAGCGTTGTGAGAATTATCAGTAATTATGTATAGAAAGTAGTTTATTAATATTCTAACAATAAAAAAATAAGTAAAATCAATCAACATAATTTGTACAGAATACAATGTCCATTTAATTTTTACTCAGCAAAACATTCTTCTCATTCTCACAAAAGGGAGATTTCCTACTATCAAGCCTCCTGCTTCTGCCTCCCAAGTGCTGGGATTATAGGCGTGAGCCACCATGCCTGGCACTGTGGTATGAGGTACTGGTTGCTGCTGGGCGTGAGTCTCCACGCCCAGTATGGTATGTGGTTAGCAGGGATTGAACCTGGGTCCTTGCACTTGCAAGACAAGCGCCGGAACCACTGAGCTAAATCCCCGGCCCGAGACTGTCTATTTTAAATACCTAGTTTTCCTGCTCAAATTAATTTAAGAAATCTAAAGGAAAAAACCCAAACCTAGTTTCTAAGAGGAATGATTTATTGATTTTTTTTTCCCCTGAGATACTGAGAATTGACCCCAAAAGCACTCTACTCCCAGCTTTATCTCCAGACTTTCCCAGTTTTTTTTTTTTTTTTGAGAAAGGGTCTTGCTTTGCAGTTCAGGGCTTGAACTCAGTAATCCTCCTGCCACTGCCTCCTGAGTGCTGCGATGACAGGCGTGAGCCACCACGCCCAGCATAGTTGTATGTGGTTAGCAGAGATCAAACTCTCAGAACTTTGCGCTTGCAAGGCAGGCACTAGAATCACTGAGCTAAATCCCCTGGGCTGACTTTCCCAGTTTTGAGACAGGGTTGGCTATATTGCCCAGGCAAGCATTAAAATTGTGCTGCTTTTACCACAGCCTCCTGAGCAGCTGGGTGACATACTTATTATATAAAGGCATAACACATGTTCTTTCTTTTTTGAGACAGGGTCTTGATTTGTAGTTCAGGCTGGCTGATCTCACCATGGAGCCCAGGCAAGCCTCGAACTCACAGCAATTCTGCCTGTCTCTAGAGTGCTGTGGTATACGGTACTGAACGCGGCTGGGCGAGAGCCTCTACGCCCAATATTGTATGTGGTTACCCGGGATTGAACCCAGGCCCTTCCTTGTGCTTGCAAGACAGGTGCTGGAACCACTGAGCTCAATCCCTGTCCTGGCATAATACATTTTAATAGTGGATGTCAGGGGAAAACATGCTCAAAAGATTTCTACAACTGGGCCGGAGTGAAACTTACCTTCCATGCACTCATTAACAGATTCATAATCAGCGTAAGTTCTGCCTTCTGGCCTCTTGGTAGGCTGTACCAGCAAAATGGTGTGAGACTGCAGGGCAAAAAAAGTGGTTTCAATGGAAGTTTGTAATTTAGTTGAGAAATTCACAGTCTGATATAAAACCCAAATATGACACAAATGATTGTTAGTTATTAAAACATAATTAGGCTGCTCATCCTATAATATTTATGTGTTTGCTTAATTATTAACATTTAAGATTTACAATTCCCTCAGATAGGTTTCCTTAGTTTCTGAGTCTCTAGTGATTGTTTTCTCAAATTCCTAAGTGTACTTACTGCCTATAAGTACTCCTCAAAAGCAAATTTCTATGATTTTTCTTCCTAACCAAATCATAAACTTGCTATACTTTTAAGCCTCTAATAAAAATTCTGTTGGTGGACTGGGGACTTGGCTCAGAGGCAGTGTGCCGGCCTGGCAAGTGCAAGGTCCTGAGTTCAATCCCTCTGTACCAAAAAAAAAAAAAAAAAAAATCAGACACTGGCTCACAAAAGGAGAGGAAAAGGAAAGTAATCATTGCAAACACTTTATAACAAGTTTTTTTTCCCCCCTTAACAACAGCAGAATCACATTTTACCCAGGGGTTAGATTTTAATATCAAGGTGTAAGGTAAACTAGCAATATAAAAACTACCCTAAAAAAACCATTAAGTATTCAGCATTAGATGGCTTAAAGGGCTCTTGTACCAAAATGACTTTTCTTTTTTTGGTACCAGGAATCAAACACAGGACTTTGCGCTTGCCTAGCAGAGGCAGCACCACTGAACTACATTCCCAGCTGATCCCATCATGTGTTAAGAAAATCTTACAGAAACCACATTGGCATTCTTGCGACAGAGCTTGCCCTGTATGCTTGCTGTTGTAGTTGCCATAATCATTTTCTTATTCTAACACAAATGAAAAGAGTAATTTTATTTGAAAAATCAAACATGTAGAAATAGTTACATAGCATTTTGCTTCTTACATATAGTAGGAAAGGTTAATAATTTTGGCACTTATGCCCAGAGGCCAGCATTAAAATCTACTATAATGGGTAGAGTGTAACTAAATTTGCAAAGCTAGTCAAAAGCTTATCGTTTTCAAGTTGGAGTGCATGTCTGTGAAGAACATTTTAGAGATACCTCTCAAATAAGATTTGGTCACTTCAATTTTTGCAGCTTATTCTCAGAATTCTTAGATCTTATTAAAACTCCAAATATATTTGTCTTAACAGTTATTTCCTCCTGAACAAATTTGGACCTGGCCTCGCTTAGAGTTCTTTCTCAAGGTAATGACCAGTGCCAAATATATACACTTTTTTTTTCCTGTTTACCACAATGGGCTAAAACCCAAATCAGGAAAAAATTTATACAAGATTTCCTTAATAAAAGCCTTATTGCTCTGGTGATTAAACACTGACCCTTTCTGAAGAATTTTTAAGGTCCCATTTGAACACTAAGAATCATCATCCTACTATTACAGAAATTTTGTTCATCAGTTTCAAATGTTTCCCCAGAACTACTGAAAATAGAAAATAAAAAGATTAAAAGTTTTCTATCACTCATTGTCCAATGAGAACGGGCTGCTCATATATTAGCTGTTGTCACTTCATCATATTTGAATCTAAACATTTTAACAATAGCAAAACAAAAGCAGAAAAAAAAAAGGAAACTTAGTCTTGGCCAAAGTCACAATGCTGGGGATGGCAAATCAGGGACTGTAATCCACTCAAGTTGCAATCCTCCTTCAGAGACTACGTTTGATCACACATGGACATATTTCAACTGAGAAAAGTGCAACCCGAAAAAAGTTCCCCTCTAACAGTAACTGCATGGGTAACTGATTCTCCCTCTGCCCTCCAAGCACCACGGAAGCCATAAAAGTCTCCTCTCCGCTACCACCCCTGCCCTCTGGAGAGCCTGGACTCCTCGCTGAGGCTATCGGTCCAGCCCCACGAGGATAGAAAGATAAAAACAGGCCGGAGGGCGGCGGGTGGTAATGCCTGATGAGGCACCGAGGGGTTTTAGAAAAGAGAAAAAATTTTTCCGGCTAAGGACACTGTGAAAGCCGCCTGGTCCACACTAGAAGTACAGTAAACTGACGAATCTCAGTTTCGGGACAAGGTATGTCAGCAATCCCAGGCCATTGTTCCTATAACAGGCTACAACATTTGGAGGGAAGAGAGCACCGTCCCACGCTACCCTCTGCCAAGCAGCGTCTAAAAGGAAGCATCCTCAGGCCGATGGTACGCCTCGACCCCGCCAGCAAGCGGATGCGGGTCTGGGGCCTACCCCCAGGCCGACATCTCGGCGGCGGGAAGGAAAAGGGTCGGCCCGCGCGCGGGAGGAGCGCGGGGCAGCACGCTCGCGCTGGATCGCTGAAGGAGGAAACAGAGGTACAAGGAAAGGGTCACCGCAGAGATTAGGGGCTCCAGGAGCCGCAGAGGCCTTTCTCACCATCGCGCCAAACTCTTTCTTGCTGCAGCTACCGCCGACTATGCACGCCGCACACGAGCTCAGTCGCAACGCTGCCAACAGCCAATCTTCTCTTGAGAAGGCACCGGAAGTCGACCAAAAGACCATAGAGATTAGCATACTTCCGACAGCTAGAGAAGATTCTGGCTCTGTTTCAGCCATCTTGGTTAAGGGCGATGACTTACGTGAGGGAAACCTTCGGAGCTCTAGAAAAAATTATTTATTTCCAGACTCTGTTTTCTGTACTGTAGTTGTTAGGCCCGCTTTAAAGGGACCAACGATTTAGTAAGTGGCCTTAGATATCTTTCATTAGCCCTATTCAAAAATGGCGGCAACTTGTTTCCCGGGCCGCAAGTCGGTTGTAACCCGGAAGTGACCTTTAAGGAGGGGGCGTTGAGACAATCCGGAAGTGAGTGTAATGAAGAGGTGCCACTTGGCGGCCATGGCAGCTGTAGCATTGGCGACTCCGGGTCGAGGCCCGGCGAAGTGGAGTACCATGGGCAGCGTCGGGTATAGGGTAGAGACAGCTTTATGTAATCTTAGCTGGTGAATCCCTGCGGCCCAGCGTTAGAGACCTGCAGGACTCCTTTGCCCAGTCTCGACTCCGAGGGGAGTGTGCTGGGACCGGTGGGTTGGTCCCAGCCCTGGGGGAGTGGATCAGCTGCGGGGGGGAAAAAAAACCAAACAAAAAACGGGCGCCGAGACTACGTAGAGAGGTTCACTTGAATTTTTCTCCTTTTCCCGCTACTATCCGAAACGTTGTGTGTGTAGCGGGGGAGTGGGCAGTTGTACCACCCTCGTTCCGAAGATTGAAGAAATTGCTGTTTCGCAGAATTTCCCCTTCTCTGTTAACCCACGAGAATCCAGTGACTGACATCTAAGAACCCAGGGGTTGGGATCTAAGAGTGCTCCAAGTTTTCTCTGGTGCTAGTGTCAGCAAAAAGGGATCGTTTCCACACACATTCAGGAGAAAGTGCCTCGCGAACACATCTGGTGAGGAAGCCTAAGGAGCTGGAAAGTCCATTTGCTCTCTTGGAACCGCTGCACGTTTAAAGAGCCTAAACACCTTTGGAAGCGGCTGGAATTTTGAAGTCTGGTGTTGGTGGGTGAATAAAGAGCAGAATGGATGATTTCGTCTCCATTAGTCTGCTCTCTCTGGCTATGCTTGTGGGATGTTACGTGGCTGGAATCATTCCCTTGGCTGTTAATTTTTCGGAGGTAAGAAATTCTCGATTTTCTGTCAGCTATCAGGCGAGCTGCTAAGAAGTAGTGACAGTTCCAAAGGGAAACTGCTTTCCTGCAGCTCTAGTCTCATTAAGGAATACTGTATTTTTTAAAAAAAGCAAAAGACAAGTATAGAGACAAGCCCATACTGGCACTGGAAAGCCATATATATATATACATATATATATACATATATGTATGTATATGTATATATATATATGTGTGGGGTTCTGTGCATTTTCCTGGAGAGAGATACCTAACATTTGGGTTGATTCCGAGAAGTTTCAGGGAATCAAAATACCAGGTTGTTACCAAGAAAACAAATGGAGAGTATTATTTGTCTGGGCTGAAATCAATCGATATTTTCTCATGGGGAAAATCAAGTATATATTTTTAAGGAAAGCGAAGTTTGTTCCTCTATTACTATTTAGTAGTAAAAGAGTATAATGACTGTAATTTAACACAAACTGGAAGTTTAACTTACTTTATTCTGTGGGAGATACTGGGAATTAAACCTGGGGCCTTCACACTCAGCTACATCCCCTTTCTTGCTAATTTTTTTAAGCTTTGAGAAAGAGCCTTGTTAAGTTGTCTATGCTGGCCTCCACTTTGAGTTTTTCCTGTCTCACCCACACAGGTTATAGGTGGGATTATAGGTGTGTGCCACCACACCTCGCTACATTAAATTCTTAACTCCCTTTTAAAGAAGCTGAGCCTTGGGATAGATATTCTTAGGTTGTTTTCAAATTTTTTTGCTTAGAAACAAACTTGGTTAATAGACATTGACATTTTGGTTAATTTGATCCATCGTCATTCCTTAAACAGTGTTTATTAGAGTGGAGAGTAGATGAAAATACTGTTCAGTGAAAATACAGATTTCTTTAGATTGTCATAAAAAGTTCCCAAAGCGCACAGTGTTCAAAAACTGGGGAAGAAAAACTATTAGATGCAGAGGAAAGGAGTTTGCATGAATTTGGCCTAGAGATCAGTAGTAATAATGTAGGACCTGTCTCAATGCCAGTCTTGAAAGTGCTCAAAGGAAACAGGTGTGGATGCGGTGTGAGTCTGAGAAGAAACCTAAAGACTTTGCTGGTGAAGAAAAAAAGCCTGGGGCAAGAGAAAGGCTTTATAAATTCGATCCAAACTAGGAAGCTTACAGCTGGATGGGAGGCTGGAATTGCTGCCACACTTCTGGTTCCTTTTATATCTTTACCCCTCAGTCTCTAATGTAACATTTAAAAAAATTACGTGTGTTGAGTTTTCTTCACTTAAAACTCATTGAGGTACAGATGAG
>PVIR01032663.1:0-19777 GCA_004026965.1 Petromus typicus
AAAAAAAAATACTTACTTGGCCTACTTGGAAGGGAATAAACAACTATAGGCCACAGTTTTTGCTTTTCTGGAATGCCAGATTTCAGCTCCAAGCAAATTCTTCAGCAGAGCAATAAACCTTTGAAAATTGCTTTATAATGGAAATGCTGACAGACCATTAACTATAGTGGTGCAAATGCACTTCTCTGACATACATAAGGTTGTCTCAAGTTGCTAAATGTAGTAAACTATATTGGGCGGTGTACATCCTAGGGAAGCCTATATGGATATATGCAGTTTGTCATGTTGTACCATCTAATTATTAATGGGGAAGCTAAAACATACCACCTTTGACATGCAGGAGAAGTACCATTTTAGCAGAAAAGAAGTAGTCTCCGCTGGTGCTGATAGCTCATTTTATATTTTCCACACTGGAAAAGGCCCAAGGTAAATTTAACATGATGCATTTAATCACCATTCCAATTACAGTGCCACTGAAGCAGATCAATGTTTTCTTACTACCAATTCATTGGAACTTTTAGGTCATAAAGTATCATTATTAGGCATATTGGAAAGTCTCAGCCCAGTGGAAATGTGGATTCTGGGATTTTCCAATTGCTTTGAAATAGCAACAAAGGTTGCTTGGATATACATTTTTCCTATGTGAAATGCAAAGTGGAATTTAAAGGGATTGATATGACAAAGTGAGACTCCTATAAATCCCCAGGGAAGGAAAGAACATCTACATCTACAAGTTAAATAAGGAAAATGATGAAAAGGGGTGGGTACTTCCACTGTAACCTGTTCAGTGACTGATAGCCATGCTGCTGATGTGTTGTGAGTGTATGAATTACTCTTAACTTGTGTTTACAGAACCTAGCACAGGGCCTGGCACAAAGTGTGAAAATTTGTAAATATTTATTAGATTGATTTATGCTTGTTTATTGGAAAACTTTTTCTTTTCAGTCAGGGTCTTGCTTTGTAGTTCAGGCTGGCCCTGAGCTCAGCCTCAAACTCACATCACAGCAGTCTTCCTGCCTCTGCCTCCCGAGTGCTGGAATTACAGGCATGAGCCACCACACCCAGCACTGTGGTATGTGGTACTGACTGCTGCTGGGCCGGGAGTCTCCACACTCAGTATTGTATGTGGTTACCAGGGAATCAAACCTGGGCTGTTGCTTGCAAGACAGTTGCTGGAACCAGAGCTAACTCCCCGGCCCTGGAAAACTATTTTTGAGGCTCAGTTGTCAGACATCATGCTGGATGCTGTGTAAAATTCATAGCGTATGTGCGTGCCTGTGTGTGTGTGTGTGTGTGTGTGTGTGTGTGTGTGTGTATGTATATCCCACAGCTGGCATTAATTCATAAAAGGTTTCTGAAAGATAATGTAGATAATATTTTAAGTATCATGTATTAATACAAAGACTCAAGTATATTTTGGTTAGTCATGTCCTCTGAAATATGTGTATAATATACAGATCTGACATTGCAACTGGATATAAATCCTGCTCTCCTGTACTTAAAAATCACTGCTGATTGGACTGAATTTAACTGTTCAGTTTGATTCAGAATTTTTTCTTCACTTTTCAGTAGGTGTTTTCAAATGTGACTGCTTACCTGGGCTAAGAAAATGTAAGCAGGTTATGGTGGCATTATGACTGTGCGAAACACACACTTAACCAACACAGTATTCCACAACCATTACCACTATCTAGTTCCATGACATTTTTATCACCTTATAAAGAAAACTCATTCCCATTCAGCAGTCATTCCCTCTTTGCCCTCTTCTTATCCCCTTGGAGCCACTTAATCAGCCTTTTGTTTTACACATTACTGTATTTGTTCTTTGTATTTCGTATCTGTAACTATTTTCATTTTGTATAATGCTTCCAGGGTTCATGTATGTTGTAGTATGTCATTACTGCATTACTTTTTTATGTCTAAATAATACTCTGTTACATGGACATACCAGGTTTATTTCACTCATCTGTTGATGGACCTTTGGATTCTTTCCACTTGGTTGGCTGTGTGAGTAATGCTGCCATAGATGTTCACGTGCATTTTGTTAGAACACTTGTTTTCAGTTCTGGTTTTATATCTAGGAGTGCATTTATGGGGCCGTGGTCAGTGTTTTAACTTTTTGAGGAAATGCCAGATGACTTTCCACCGTGACTGCAGTATTGCATGTCACATGTGTTCTAATTTCTTTATATCCTGATCGATAGTTGTCTTCTGGTTTTTGTTGTTGATTATAGACATCCTACAAGATTTGATGTGTATCTTACTGTGTTTTTTATTTGCCTTTTGTTGATAGGCAATGGCATAATGCATTTTATGTGTGCTTTGATCATTTTTGACCAAGGGGTTATCAAAATATACAATGAATATTTAAATTAAAAATTTATTACAGATGGGTGTGGTGGTTCACGCCTGTAATCCCAGTATTCTGGAGGCAGAGGCAGGAGGATTGCCTTGAGTTCAAGGCTAGTCTGACCTACATAGTAAGTTCAGGGCCAGCCTGATCTACAAAATGAGACCCTGTCTCAGAAAACTAGGGAAAAAAAATTATTACATTACAACTCCAGAATATTTTGCTTTGCTCTGAACACACTTATCCCCTTATTCTTGTCACTTTCTGAAGAAATTCTGGAAGTTCTTTTACGTTGTATTATCAAAAATGTTTCAGGCTCATGAAAACATTACTGTGTGTCTTCGTCCACTTAATTCATGGGATCTGGCATCAGACTTCTGTCTCTTCACTAAAAGTCCACAAAAGGTAAACATTTTGAATCGTTCAGGACATCAGTGCTGCTATGGTGCAGCTAAAGATACTCAAGAACTTCTTCAGCAGGTGGCAAGAGTTGGACATGGTGGTATATGCCTGTAATCCCAGCACTGTCAGGCTAAATAAAATCCAGTGTGCACAATTTAGCATGAGCTTGTCTCCAAAAAAGCAAAAAAAGAGGCACGAATGATGGGATACATGTGTTTGAAGCTAGAAGGAGTAATTTGAGGGGAACTAATGGTAATATGTTTTTTACTGTAATAAATTAGAATCATTTTAAAAACATTTAATGTAGTGTTTTTATTTTATTTATTTATTTTTGAGACATGCTGGTCCTGAACTCAGCCCCGAACTCAGCAATCCTCCATCATCTGGGATTATGGGCGTCAGCCACCACGCCCGGCCCGGCACTGCGTCTGTGGTACTGATCGCTGCTGGGCGTGAGTCTCCACGCCCAGTATGGTATATGGTTACTGGGGAATTGAACCTAGTTCCTTGCGCTTACAAAACAGGCACTGGAAACACTGAGCTAAATCCCTGGCCCTCCAACTTTATTTTTTAACCATACTGGGGATCCAGCTCAGGACCTTGCAATTGCCTGGTAGCTCACTGAGCTAGCTACATGACTGGCTGTCTCCATCTTTTTATTTGAAAAATTCCACCTCCACAAAAAGGTTGAGATAAGTTCGTATAATGACCTCCTGTATACTGTGCACCTAGACTCACTGGTTAACGTTTACCACACATGCTTTGTCTTTTAAAATAAGTTTAAAGCTTTTAGAACCATTTATTGTTAATATTTTCTTTATTCCTCTGAAAATGTACACATTGCATTTCCTGAGAATGAAAATATTCTTATCCTTAACCACAGTAACGTTCATCATACTTAGAAAATTAGCAATAATTTCATAGTGATAACTCTAGTCAATATTAAGTTTTACTCTGTTGTGTCAAAAGAGTCATATTAATTTATCCTCTCATTTCTAATCTGAGATCGAGAAATGTTTTTGGATTACATTTGGCCATTAGTCTCTTCAACCTAGGGGAGTTCACTGCCTCTTTTTGTTTTGCCAGTGAGATTTCAAAGAATATAGGTCATTTATTCTGTTCCAGTTTTGCTGCATTGCTTTCTTATGATTTGTTTTAAATTACATATTTTTGGCAAGGATATTTAGGATTAAGGTAAGGTTTACAATTTTAAATGCACCAGTGATTAAGTGAAAAGTGAATTAAAACACGGAATCATAAAAATGTTAGTGCTGTATTTTAGTTTGAAATATGCAGATTGCATCAGAGTGAACATAATGTCAGGTTTTCCTCTTGTGTAGAAAGCTTTAATAACTTGACTGAGGTATTAACTCCTGCAATCTAAAGGCATCACTTTTGTTTTATATTTTCCAAGTGATTAAAATGGGATGAATCTTTGAGACCATATCGTATCTTATTCTTCAGTAAC
The DNA here is from genome assembly GCA_004026965.1 of Petromus typicus. Classification (NCBI taxonomy): domain Eukaryota; kingdom Metazoa; phylum Chordata; class Mammalia; order Rodentia; family Petromuridae; genus Petromus; species Petromus typicus. The sequence continues at coordinate 4,221 of PVIR01032663.1, forward strand.
CTTTACCAAACTGGTTCACTGTTCTTTGCTTGGAATAATTACTAGATTGAAGATGCATATAACACTTTAAAATGGAGCTTTCCAAATTGTATAGTTGAAAAGACATTTTGCATTGTCTTCTTCAGGTTTCTGTGTTTGGATAAATATACCTGTCATCTGGACTTGATACAGTACAGTTGTACTTGTGCTTTCAGAGAGGCTTTTACTTCTGAATTGATTGTGGTGGTACGTGAGGACATGGAGGTAGATTTTTGTTTTAGGAACTGCTTTTGATTTTAAAATTGTACCAGATTGCAGGTTAGAACTCAGAAAAATGGTAGAGAAATTAATAGAATCCACTTAGAAGAAAAATTTACTCCATTATGAATAATCTCTTGTAGCACCTAATTCCCCCCCAAAACCTAGCCTTTTGCTTGTTAAGAATTTTCTGAGGGGCCGGGGAGTTAGCTCAGTGGTTCCGGCGCCTGTCTCGCAAGCGCAAGGACCCGGGTTCGATTCCCCGGTAACCACATAACAATACTGGGTGTGGAGACCCACACCCAGCAGCAACCAGTACCACATACCACAGTGCCAGGCGTGGTGACTCACGCCTGTGATCCCAGCACTCGGGAGGCAGAAGCAGGAGGATTGTGATGTGAGTTTGAGGCTGAGCTCAGGGCCAGCCTGAACCACAAAGCGAGACCCTGTCTCCAAAAACCTTAAAAAAAAAAAAAAAAAAAAAAAAAGAATTTTCTGAGAATAAGGTCGTGTTATGTACAAATTCTCAATGTCGATTATGATCATAATGTGTATATAAAATGTGTCAGTAAAATCAGTAAAATAAAGTTCAGTTTCAACCAGATGTGGTGGCTCATGCCTGTAAACCCATCACTTGAGAGGCAGAGGCAGGAGGATTGCTGTGAGTTTGAGGCTTGCTTGGGCTGCATAGTGAGTTTAGGGCCAGCCTGAACTACGGAGTCAGACTTTGTCTCAAAAAATTGAAAAAAGTTGTTTTTCATTTTCTTTTCTTTTCTTTTTTTTTTTTTTTTTCAGTTTTTTAAAATTTTTTTTTTTTTTTTTGCAGTTTTTAAAAGTTGTCTTTTTTGTCTCTGCATTCTGAAATTGCTCATACTATACCACTGAGTAGACCCTGAGATGTTATAGTATTTTACCCCATTTTAAAATTTTATGAAAAAATACAATATTTTCATAACCAAATAAAGGAATAATAATATTTTCTAAATAATTGCTTGGTAGAAGACAAGCCAAAAAATATTCTTACAAAGAAGAAAATAATAAACTATTTTCAGTGAAGCAAGATAAACTGTTAATATAGGTGAACAAATTAGCATATATATTGAAATAATTTTTTTTAAATTTATTTTATTTATTTATTTTTTTATTTTTTTAGGTTTTTTGAGACAGGGTCTCGCTTTTGTGGTTTAGGCTGGCCCTGAGCTCAGCCTCAAACTCACATCACAATCCTCCTGCCTCTGCCTCCCGAGTGCTGGGATTACAGGCGTGAGCCACCACGCCCGGCACTGTGGAATGTGGTACTGGTTGCTGCTGGGTGCACCCAGTATTGTATGTGGTTACCGGGGAATTGAACCCAGGCCCTTGCGCTTGCAAGACAGGGTCCGGAACCACTGAGCTAACTCCCCGGCCCCTTGAAATAATTTTTAAAACAACAAAATATGTAATTTGAAAAAATATTTAAACTTTTCCATACTTCTTCTTACCTCTTCTGCTTTGTACTTTATTTGTATGTAGTGCTTCACATAAAAAGCCATATGATAATTTGAGCCTGTGTGCTTATTTCACTTAAACATTACGTTTTCAATTAACAGTCCCTGGGATGTTACATCTAAAGCTTTAAATACTTTTCTTTCTTTTCCTGGGAAATAAAAATATGGTATGTCAATATCTGTAATTAACATGAAGCTATTTGCGTTATCATTGAGGTTTACAACTGGATTTTCCTAGTACATGGAAAATGTGTGCCAGAAGTTGCTGATTTCAACTGATGAGACTTGATAAGTAAGGGAAAAAAAGATAAAATATGGAATTCTCAAAATATGGAAACTTTAAAACATAAATTACATTTTGCATAACAAGACCTTAAGGACTTTTTCTTTACATATCAATCAGTTAATTTGAGAGCCATATGCTCATTTCTAAGTCACACAAATAATATATCATTTGTGATAGGTTGGCATGGGAGGAACATGGTCCCTAGGACCAGACTTTCTAAATTAGAACCTTCAGTCCGTGCCCCTCCCCTTCTTCTTCACCCTGTCCCATTCCCCCTTCCCACCTTCCTTGCATTTTCTCTCTCTTCCCCCCCTCAACATATCTTTCAAAAGTGATAAACAAGGATTTCATAGAAATACTGCCTTCTTTTTGTACTTAATTGATGTAGGTCATAACAATAATGACAGTAACAAGTAGAAGAGACATAAGGTATAACCATGTCTAGAAAGAAACACAACTGGCTTTAGAGACACTTGGTTTCTTTGCCAAGCTGTGCCTTTGTTAGTCTGTAGCCTCCTCCAACACAGAGTTTAATGTTGCCATTGAGTGCAGTCTTGTCAAGAAAATCTCTGCTTTAGACAGAAGCTATCTTTTAATAAGTCACCCCCCCTTTTTTTTTCCTGAGACTTGGTCTCACTATATATATATATATACATATATATATATATATACACGTATATATACGTGTATGTATATATATACACGTATATATATATATGTGTATATATATATATATATATATATATATATATACATACACGTATATATATATACGTGTATATATATATATAGCCCAGGCTGGCCTTGAACCGACTATGGAGCCCAGGCTGGCCTCAAACTCTGTGATCCTCCTTTCTCTGCTTCCTGAATGCTCATATTATAGGCATATCACCACCCCTGGCTAATTTTTCCTATTTTTTAAACAAAAAGAAAAGAAAATTGCTGCCGTATTCTAAAAGATAATACAGCTGCAGACTGGCCACTTTAAGGCACCATAGTGTTTTGTTTGTGAGAAGTGGCAAGTTCTGTGGATGTCGGCCAGTTGGAAGTAGTTACCATGTAGTCAAATTGAATGCTGTTGGTTGGATCCTGAGCCAGGTGTTTTTTAATATTTGTACTGAATTTTAAACGGTAAAATACACATTTAATTTATAAGTGGCATCAGTAGAAAACTGAATTGAAATATAGAATGCCTTATCATTTAGTAAGTTGTTGATTATATATAGTATAATGTTTAGCAGGATCTTGGCAAGATACTTAAGAAAAGTAAATACTGTACCCATGGAAACTCAGTATTAGAGTAGGTTAGGGTTTATACAAAAAATAGTAAAAATGGGCGGGATGTAGCTCAGTGGTTCTGGTGTCTGTCTGGCAAATGCAAGGTTGCGTGTTTAGTCCCTGGTACCACATATCACAGTGCTTGGTGTAGTGGCTCACCTCTGTAATCCCAGAACTTGGGAGGCAGAGGCAGGAGAATTGCCGAGAGAGAGTTCAAGGCTAGCCTGGGCTACATAGTGAGTTTAGAGCCAGCCTGAACTTATAAAGCGATACCCTGTCTCAAAAAAGAAAAAAAAAAGAACAGAGTGCTAAAAAAAACGAGTTAAATAAAATTCAGGGATGCCTTTGTACTTGAAATCATGTTAACAGGACATATAATTGGAATGATGCCTTCAGAAATCACAGAGCTGTCTATTTGCTGTATTTAGTATTAGAACATCCAGTCTATCTAAATAAATGATAATTTTAGAAAAATGTTTCAGAGTGAAGAAACTGTGAAAAACTAGGAATAGCCTATCAAAAGTAAATAGTGGCTACTTAGCCTAGGAGTAACAAAAGAGAGTTTAGTATTTCTCTAACAGATTATGTGATTATATTCGAGAATGTCAGGAGTCACTGACCCAAGCCTAGGTGACACATTGCAGTCCAGGCTTTTCTTCTCAGGCTATTTCTCTTGTCATTAACCTGGTGGCATCGTGTATTTTTAGGCTGATGACTAAGTTTTAAGATTTACAACAGTGGAAAGGATACAAGTAAGACAAATTTAATGTTGGTAAGCAATAAGCTTAGGTACAAAGAGAAGCAGAATCCCCGATTTTGAGACAAAATGGTAGAAGAAATTTACTCTTAATTCTCATCTTTTTCTGCTGGAAGTCATCACAGCTCAGGACAATAACATGGAGAATTTTCATTTGCGGACTGCAGTCAGTCTTGTATTTTAGTGAATGATTAAAGTATTCAGGAAATTGATTTTTTTTTTTTTTGAGACAGGGTCTTGATTTGTAGTTCAGGCTGGCCCTGAGCTCAGCCTCAAACTCACATCACAGCAATCCTCCTGCCTCTGCCTCCTGAGTGCTGCGAATACAGGTGTGAGCCACCATGCCCGGCACTGTGGTTTGTGGTACTGATTGCTGCTGGGTGTGAGTCTCCATGCCTAGTATGGTATGTGGTTACCGGGGATTGAATCTGGGCCATTGCACTTGCAAGACAGGCACCGGAATCACTGAGCTAAATCCCCGGCCCCACGAAATTGAAATTTTGAACTCTGAATTTTACTTATTGGACAGGAAATAAGGAAAGCAGTTTTTCTTCTACTATTACATTTCAGTCATCTAGCTTTAAGGCAGGAATGGTATCCTCCTGACCCTTTCACAGATTTCTGGTAGACTGATACAATATATAAATGTTTGGAATTTGAAAAAACGAAAGGTGCCATGAAAATATAAATGACATTTAAAAAATGTCAGTGATATTACTTGTACATTTGAGTTTTCCTTTTGTTTGTATATTGCTAATACTACTTTCTCCTCCATATATTTAGTAGATGTTTTGTTGATCCTTGTATCTTACTTGAGTGATGTGAAGTAAAATGTTGCATCATGTAAATGTATTTTGACTTGAATGTTTTCCAGATGCTTATAAGTACCTTGTTCTTTTCTTTCTGAGTCATAAGTCTACCCTTGCTATTCTCTTTAAACTTTGTAGTTTGAACCCTTGTAACTTTGTCATTGCCTAGGCTTATGTCTCATTTTTTGACAAAGAAAAATATAATAATAATATTTTAGGTTTACTTTTCATTTTTCTTTAAAATTATTCTGCATTTGATATATTTTCAGTAATAATTTATATATATATATATCCACAAATATTGATAAGTGGGTGCCTCTGCCTCAAAGTCTGAGTTATCTTAATGAAAATTGATAAATGCATACTCACCAGAGATATTTGCCACTTGGATAGAGGAAATGGATATGCAATTCTTAAATAGTTTTTATGTGGTTGCAAGGTGAAAAATACAAATCTCAATATTTTGCCATAGGAGAAATGGTTCTTTAGTATTATTAACTCATTGCAAATATTCCATATGTATTTAATTATTTTGGCTTCTTTTAGGAAAAGGCATACTGATTTCTAATAAATAAAGTAGTACTTCCCCATTTCCCTTGCAGAGGCAGCGTGGGTAGCTAGAACAAAAAATAGATCCAGGGAATACTTGATTATTACTTCAGTAGTTTTTGTTTTTGTTTTCAGTTTCATTCTGAAATTTTTGCTCTTAAACTGAGAGGTTGGGAAATCCTGTATTTGCTTTTATAGCAACATGAAAAGTGTCTTTTTAGTAACATTCTAATGTAGCACAACATTTTTTCAGGTTATCTTTATATCCAAAGTAGTCATGATCCTAAGCATGTAGTCCAGGCTACTCAGGAGTCTGAGATAGGAGGAAAGAAAGCTTGAGTCCAGTCTGGGGAATTTAGTAAGACTCTTGTCTTTAAAAAAAGAAGTACTGGAGTGCAGCTTGGTGCACTAGCACGTGAGGGGGCCGAGGTTCACCCCAGTGCTGCGAAAAAGAAAGGAAGGTAAGTAGATAGGTCCTTTCTTGAACTGTGCTTTATATATAGTAATATCTTAAATGTCTAAATTAATATAGGTATATATACATCTGATGATCCACATCAAAGTATAGAATATTTTCATTACTCCAGAAAGTGCCCTCCACTGATACACTGTAGACTTCTGAAAAAAATACACAACTTGTGTCTGAGTTCTTTAGATAACTGCAGGGCAATGAACTTGTTACTTTCTGTATTACAAAGTGAATTTTGCAGAGCATTAGTTTTACTTTTATGTAGGATTTGGATTTCCTAAATTATATTTGCAAATGAGAAGATCTAGGTGTAAGAGAATTCTCTGTTTTTTCCATAAGAAAAAAAGTGTTTTGATCACATTGGATTCAGAAATTTTTAGAGGTGTAAATGAAATAGTTAAGTTCTGTTAGCAAGTAGCTCACACACATTTCACATACAGTTGTTTAAAAAGTCTCATTCTTTTACCCATCTTATCCCACTAGTAACTGAATATGCATATTTAAGACCACAGATTATATAGATATATATTTGTATATATTCCTCATGTAAATAAAAATATAATTTCATAAGGAAATATTTTTAAATTTCCTATATAGTTACAAGTTTTGAATATTTACTAAAAGCATTTTTAAAGTTACTGAATATGGTTTTTCACAGGATACTATATTCATTTCTTTCTTTAGCTCCCAAGTTTGAGATAAAGCATAGGTGTTAAATCTGTAACATTTGTAAATGTCATTGGAAAAATCTACAAATTTTGGTATCATTGAAAATTTTATCACAAACTCTTTAATGTTGAATGCGATTATCATGTGTATTCATAATGTACCAATAAAGATAATTAAAAAAAAATTTTATCACAAACTTTGACTGCTATGCTTGCCTTCAGTTCAATAATTTACAATATTAGGAAAGTTACCATCGTTCTGGTATTACTTACAGTCTTCCTGACATTCTAAAGGATTTTGTTGTATTATTTTGTAGATGATCTTCAGCAGTCTTCTTTCATGGCAGCCACTTGTAATTGTAAGATCACTCTTCAGAAATCAGGATTAAGTTTGTGTTTAAACTATGTCTCCCTTGAAAGATTTGTTTGATATAACAACCTTGAACATCTAACTCTGGAGTCACCTACGTCTTTTCAGAAGTTGGTGTCTCAACCTAATGGTGCGAACTTCACTGTTGTACCCTTTCACTGATGTGGCTGGGTGGGTGCCTCTTGGACCATGCTTCTGCTAACTTGTTCTCTTATGAAATCCTGGATGCTGTTTTCCTAGGCATTACCGCATGCTTCCAGTTTTCTTGAAGCTTTTTCCTTTTTTAAACCTTTTCACTTTAGCCTTGTTTGTACTTAGCATAATTTGACTGCTATGCTTGCTTTCAATTTAAGAATTTAATTGAAAACTATATATATATATATATATATATATGTATATATATATATATAATGTACATACATATGTACACACACATTATTAGACAAATTTGAACTTGTGGCAATTGTCCTGTCTCAGCCTCCTGAGTGCTGGAATTATAGGTATGTGCCACCATGCCTGGCTTTATAAAACAATTTCTGATAATTTTAGGGAAGAAAATCTCTGGGCATAAAGTGGATAAGGCATTTGGAACCACTGCATATACATGGTGTGTTAGAGTTGATAGTGTCACTCAGTTGCTCTTGAGTTTTTCACCCAAGTGAAAAATAATTTGACACTTCTATTCATTTTGTCTACTTTTATGTATATTTCATATGTTTTAATTTTTATTCTCCTTTTGACTACATTTGTAGCTGTGCCTCATCTTGTTCTAAGTGTTAGATGGTTCTGGAATAAGCTGTTAGTAGTGTGTGCAGAGCCTCGGGTGTTGTGACTTGTTTTACATCTCTTCCAGTGCAAAGACTCAAAACACACAAATCCAGCAACATATACTATGTTCTGCTCTTCTTGAATTTGGGTATAAAGTGTTGCAACAATGCTAATTCCTCATCAGGAGTCTAAATTGTTACACATTGAAATTAGGTTTTAAAACAAACAGGAAGCAGGATCCATAGTACTACATTTTAGAAACTAACTTCTTCTTTTTTTTTTTTTTTTTTGTAATCTTTCCTTAAAAAGAAAACTTTACAGACATCACCTAATATGATTTAGGGCTGTGGGTAACAGTTCTGACAAACTGGTTGCCCTGTTGAAAGCTTCCTTTATCATTGCTGGTGACGATGCCATGCATTTGAACTGTCTTTCTTGTTCTTTGCCTGGGGTAAACAGAGTTAGGATTTAGTAGAGCTGTTTGCTGCTTCCCAGCTATTCTAGGAATTTAAGACTTTCTAGCTCTTAAAGTAGTTGGTGACAGGTAGATTGCCACTAGTCTTTAATCACCTAATCTTACCTGGAAGCTCCTGCAATGATCTTAGCAGTAGAGGCATTGTAGTTGGCATTCTCCTTTCCTCTGTTCTCTTACTCTCCTCCTGCTTCCCTTCCCTCTAGTAAATTCTCCTCCTCAGAATAAGTTTTAAAGGAAATCATTGGACACAGATTCATGACCAAAGATCTAGGTTAAAAATGCTCACTGTAGGGCCGGGGAGTTAGCTCAGTGGTTCTGGCGCCTGTCTCGCAAGCGCAAGGACCCGGGTTCGATTCCCCCGTAACCACATAACAATACTGGGTGTGGTGACCCACACCCAGCAGCAACCAGTACCACATACCACAGTGCCGGACGTGGTGGCTCACGCCTGTAATCCCAGCACTCGGGAGGCAGAGGCAGGAGGATTGTGATGTGAGTTTGAGGCTGAGCTCAGGGCCAGCCTGAACCACAAAGCGAGACCCTGTCTCCAAAAAAACCTAAAAAAAAAGCTCACTGTAGCAATATTTAAAATAGAAAAATACCTGGAAAAATCCAGTAGAGAATGCAACTAAGATTAGTATGTAATAGATTATTAATAATTTATATTATCTAGGATATACTAAGTTATTATAGAGCAATAGTGTTTTGAAGCATAATGATATGAGGAATAGTAACTGTAAATGTAAAATGAACTATTTACTTGTGAAAGTTTGGAAGTATGCAAAAGACAGTGGATGATGTGTATTTGTGGTGTGAAGCATAATAAAATGGACGCCTGTGAACATACTGCACAACTTTACCAGTGTGGTTAAATATAAGTTCTGTGTTTTGCATATCTGTCTATAAAAATGAGAAGCAAATATTTCAAAATGTGAACAATTCTTATTTTGGGAAGTAGAATTTTAAACGATTCGTAGGTTTTGTGTACATGTCTGTTTTTGCCCCCTAACTTCTGCTTAAGGAGTACTTGCAAAGCCAGCAAATAGCAGTAAACATTATCAAAAGAATAAAAAATTTATAGTTTTTTAGCCTCGTGCAATTAGAATGAAACTTCTTAAAATGCCTGCCTTGTTAATTCCTAACACGTCATGGCCAGATACATAGGATAGTGTTATTTACCATCTGTAAGCAACACACTGTGACAGCCCCAGAGATCAGAGGATCATAGTCACAGGAGTTGTGGATGCACTGTCTTCTAGGTGGTGTGGGAATGACCTCTGAAAATGCATGAAAAAATACTTTTTTCACAGCTCATGCCTCTAAGAGAGGATTCGTTTTCTCATTTATCAAATGTTTGTTAAGTGCTTGTAAAATACCCAACAAGAGGGTTGTTGCTTTCTTGACACTTACTTTTTGTCGAGGAAAGATAGTCAACAAGAAAACAGGCAGATGTTGAGATATCAAAGAGAAAGATCAGATTACGGAAGAGGGACTGATGTAAATTGGGTTACCAAGGTTAGAGAAGGCTGCTGTGGGGGTTTTGAACTAGAACCCAAGTGGAAGGAAAGAGACCACTTTAACCGTAGTCTGGAGGTAGCAGGAGCAGCATGGGAAAAGCTCCATGGCACATCATTGGAACAGGGAAAAGGCCAGTGTGGTTGAAATGTGGTGAATCAGAGCGATAAAATGCATAAGGGAGGAAAGTGGAGGTAGGCACAATTGGATCACAAGGGGACTTCCAGATTTTAGTACAGTTTGAATTGTATACCAAATTCAGAAGGAAATTGTTGGATGGCATTAAACAAGAAAATTCCACATTCTAAGTTATTTTTAAAGGATACTTTGGCTACTGTATGGAAATTCATTGTAAGTGGTTAGGAGTGGGAATTGAGGAGCTGTCCCAGGTGGGAGAGGTAGTGGTAGTCAGTAGGAGCACTGAGGAGGACAGAGGTGCAGCACAGAGCTTGGAGAGGTCTGTTTCACAAGTAGAGCCAGTTGATCTTGCTGAGTATTACATACAGGAAACTGCAGGAAAGGGGAATCAAAGATGTCTTCTGGTATTTTGATTTGAACACCTGAGAAAAAAGTGTTTCTTCCACTTACAAATATAGGTAAGATGTTTCTGGTAGCTTGGGAAAGGGTGATAGAGCAGTCTGAATTTGAAATTCTGTGATACTGTGTTTGAACTGTGAGTTGAGATGTCAAATAGGCAGGAACAAGGTGAAGAGGTTTAGCTTGAAGGTAAATGTTTATAGGTTATTAGTGTGTTGATACAGTAATTAAAACCGTGAGGCTGCATGAGATTGGCAAGTGAAAAGTAGAAGTAGTGAGGATTGAGTACTGGGACCCCCAGATGAAGGTGTTAGCAATAGAGGAGGACCTCATAAAGATGACTGAACAGTTTGGGAAGAAAATCAGGGATGTGGGAAGTTTTGGGTAGAAAAGAGGGTGTTTCAGAAAGAAGGGTAGGTCTGGCTGAGAGGTGCTGAGAAGAAATAAAAAGAGATCAGAGACGTAAACCCCCTATATTATGACAGATTGCTGCCAGGTTGGTGGCTAAAACAAAAGAAATTAATTTTGTTGAAGTTCTGGAGGCTAGAAATCCAGAATCTCACTTTCTGTGCATGCTGCATGCACAGACAACTATCACCTGTCCCAGGACTCCGCAGGGTGATCAGACTGCTTGTGTGTAGGTGCCAGTTTCACATACTCAACATGAGAAAGGAGCCAAGTTCACAAAAGTCCCTGCTGTTCCTTTGCTTTTTAATGTCGTTGGCTCACTTGGTCTAAATAGCCATTGTTTAGCAGGGGGTCATTATTTTTGTAGCCCAAAATTTGGCTTAGTTCAGATTTAAGACATGTGTTTTGATTATTAATATAGTGAATTATTATTTCTTTGATAACCTTATTGATAAGTATGTTGCTGAAAAATTTCTGCTCATAATATGGAATGGTTATCATTTAGGTAATATATGGGTGCAGTGAGTGTTTTACATACATACACTGGGTGAGTGAAGAGAGGTCCAGGAGACTCCAAAACACGTGCTTTTCCTTCTAGATTTTTTCTTACCAGCTTTGTGAAATAACAGATGTTAGTATGGGCCAGCTTTGTGTGATTCCTACTGAATGGTGGTGAGCAGCAGAGATGAGGTGCTGCATTCATCTCTGGTTCTGAGAATCCTACATGGACAAGGGAGTAAACACACCAGGAAGGAGCCTGCTGGGCTGCCGGGGATTCTAGCTGCCAGAGAAATTCCTTCAACCCAAGTTCATTGGGGAGTTAAATTGAAATGACTGGGAGTCCAGGAGGGTAAGTGTAGAGGAAAGATGGATGTGTGGGGGTGTAGTACCAGATAAGAGGCTTTACTTCCTAGACCAGGTCTTGAATCCGGAGGCCATTCTCACAGACTACCAGTGTGCCAGCTTGGGATTGTTGTGTGCCCCTCAGCTTCAGTATTGAGGCAGAGGCCTGTGCTTGGCATAGTGAAAAGAACATTTACCATTTCTGCAGTCTTTGTCAAGTTTGACAGTTGGTACCTGATTGGGATCTGTTTCCTCATAGTTAAAATAAGGCTGAGAGCAGCTGGTATCATGTGTTATCACACACAGCAGACATATAGTATTATTTGCCAATACAAACACATTTCTTTCTATATACATTTTTATTCGTTTGTTGTTACTTGATTTTTTTTTTCATTGCCCTTGGATGTATTCATTGTAAGCAGAATTCGGAAGGAATATCCAACTGTTGACACACCAGCTCCTTTGAGAAAGAGAAATAAATCATCTTCCTGCTAGCTTGCCACTCCTACAATTGCTGCTGGGTCTTGGACTCCAGCACGTTGGAACATAATCATAGTCTTCAGGAAATACTTTCTGAAGGAGGCTTTCTTACTTGTAAGTTTTTATAAAAAGAGAAGAAGAAAGCTATTTTTTTTTTCCTATTTATAGTGGGAGCTTTGGTCAAAGGTGCATATACTAGGAGGAGGTGCTGAGGACTGAAAGCTAAAAGTAGCTTTCCAACAGGAGTCCTCTAGGAGTTTTGGAAAGAGGAGTTAACACTGCATGAAAGAAGATAAAAAGATAAAGGGAGATGAATCTGATGAGCAGCCTATTGACTACCTGCCTTGTAGTCCCTGGGCTCCCTGGGTGGCCTTTGGTGTTATCTAGAGTCATGGTCAGAGCTGTATGACCTTGGCAAATTGCTGACCTATCAAATGGGGATGGGATTTCCTTCATTTTGAGGCTTTTTTTCCCTTGAATTTATTGGTATGTTTTAGATATACATCATGATAATATTCATTGAGAATTTGCACCTGTACATAATATATCTTGATTCTCATTTTTTCCCCATTCCCCTGCTCTCCCTACATAAGCTTTTTTTTTTCTTTTTTAAAAAAAACATCAAATTTTTCTTTCCCTTCTATGCTTTCCCTTGCCCCCACCCATTTCCCTTTCCTAGACCTTTCAACTTAGTAACGCTTTGGAAGAGATGGGAAATTTTTCCTCATTAGATTATAAATCACTTGTAGTCATTTTAAGGGATTTTCTGGTTACAGAAATGGTAATGTAATTTTTTTAAAAAATGCAGTTTAGAAGGAAGGTAATGTGGTAATATCTGTCTTAGGGGGTCTTGCGAAGAAGAGAAAGATAAAGTGTGTTAAATGTCCATCCAAGTTAGCATTTAGTGAGTTGTAGCTGTTATTAACAGGTGAAAGAACATGAAAAGTAATTTGGGAACATCTAAAAGAATTTTGAATAAAGTCATAATGTGAGCAGGATCTAGAATAGGACTGTAATGAGAGGAGAAGATGAGGTAAAAGTGATGATATCGGAGATCAAATAAATATATATGTGAGAAAATTTTACTCCTTCACAGACAAAATTTTTATTGTTTTGGATAACTTTATGATGTACATTGCAGTACAAATGAGAATGTGGTAGTCATGTGGGAAAAATTGACTCCTGTGCCAATTTCTGATCACATTACAGTGTTTCTGAACTTATTGCTACCTGAGCTCTTAATCACAGTAAATAAACTATTGGTTAGCTTATAGGTAATTAAAAGAAAAAAAACAAACAAACATCTTGGGGGAACTTTGTGAAACTGTCTCTAAAAAAGAACAAAGGGTTTAGGATGTAGAAGAAATGCTCCAGTTCTTGGCTAGCACAGGTGAGGCTCTTGGCTCAATCTCTAGCATCAAGAAAACAAATAGCAGATGTGTTGTATTTTATTTTCATTGTTTTTTGGGGGTGGGATGGAGAGCTAGACAGGGTCTTGTTACTAGTTTTTTAATTTACTTGTTGACTAAGAAATTCTTTGCCTAGATTTTAAAATTTTATGTTTTGATTTAAGTGATATGGAAGTTTTAGCTCTTTTTTCTTTCTTTTCTTTTTTTTGCCCCAGGTCCAGCAAGACTATGAATCTCTGTTCCAAATGCTTTGCTGGTAAGTGCAGAAAAGGGTTTTAAAATATTTTTATTTTTCTTCTTTTGTTTTTTAAAATATGGAAATTATTCTACTCTCCTGACGTATGCATGAGATTTTGTTTCCATTTTCCCCTTAACATGGTGCTTGTCTAGGGCTGTTACAATGCGGTGGTCACACCTGAGTGGGAAGGGATTTCATGTGTACTTGAACCAGACAGACTTCCTTTGGGTTATTGCTGGTATATGATGGAATAACAGAAATGAGTTTTAGTATTTATCCCTGGTTCTGACTTGCACGATTGATGGAGAATGTTGTTACTGATGCAAATAGTGATGCAAGGGAGAATATTTTCGTTGATATGAGAAAGGGAATCACTCTAGTTAGTTCTTTTAAGTCATATCCTTCCTTGTGATCACCTGAAATTTCAAATCGCTTAATCTCTTCGATTTATCACTTGGGCAGTGTGAGACTGGGGCATGTTGTCCACCAAGAGTGTTTTGTGGTTCTGAGATGTGCTGCTACTCCAAAAACTTCTATTTTTGATCTTTGATTTTATAAAACTAAATCCTTACTAATTAAACTATGTTTAACTTTCCTTCTTTATTCATTTTTTTCAAAGCCAAACAAAACTTGACATTATTTAAAATGGTAAGGGCAGATTTTAATCGGTACTATACTGTTGTAGTGGAGTCTAGTAGTTTAGTTTGCTCAGAGGTGCTGGGCCTGTAAGGAGAAACTAAAGGAATAGGGACTCCATATAGACAGAGAAGTGAAAAATTAGAGTTGGTGAAATAGTCTGATCATACCAATTGTGTCTGTTAGCTGGCAATAAGTTATGATTCTGTTTTCCTACAGAGTATGGGAGGTAGCGATCTTATCTTTCTTGATTACATTTAAAGAATGATTCTCAGGTCCTTGAAAGGGGCTTCTCAGTGCTGTAGGAGAAAAAAGTTCTCTCTCTTTCTCTCCCCCTCTCTCCCTGACAGAGGAAGGATTCACAGTTGTAATCTAGTTTTTCTAAAAGGTCTAAGAAGATGATGAGGAGCTGTTTTAAGTGTTGGCTAAAACCAGTAGTAAATTTTTCAGCTTAAAGATGCAGATGGTCAAGGAAGAAAGGGTCATCTAGGGTGATAGCCTTTAGCTGATAGAAGTTTTAAGTTATACATGGAGGAAAGTGAATGAAATCATTTGTTGAATGTCTTTAGTTTATAAATGTCCAATTTGAAGCCTCTTCTAGAAAAGGGCTCAGAGTTATTTTGCTTCAGATGAAATATTCTGCTAAATGGTGAATACATCTCTGAGCCCCCAGTGACCACCATTGATGCCACATTAGTTGTTAGCAAATTGTGTATCAAATAAGTGTTGCTTACTGTAATATTGTTAGAATAATAAATGCCTATTGTAATATATAATATCTATTAATAAATGCCTTAGACATTTTTATATATGTAGAAAAGAAGCCAACTTGGCTGAATTTGCTAAAGCCATGCCCACAACTCAATCAAAATTCTTTCTTGTCTTTGAAATGAGAAGGTATTCCTTTTACTTGCATTGCTTTGACGTCCTCCTTTTTTTTTTTTTTTGAGACGTGGGTCTCGTTTTATGGTTCAGGCCCTGAGCTCAGCCTCAAACTCACATCACAGCAATCCTCCTGCCTCTGCCTCCCAAGTGCTGGGAATACAGGCGTGAGCCACCACGCCGGCACTGTGGTATGTGGTACTGGTTGCTGCTGGGCGTGAGTATGGTATGTGGTTACGGGGATTGGGGATCGAACCGGGTCCTTGCGCCTGCAAGACAGGCGCTGGAACCACTGAGCTAACTCCCTGGCACTTGACATCCTTCTCATCTTGAATCCTGATGAGCCCTCAGTTACTTTTAAAAGATAAAATTCCTTAAAATACTTTGGTCACAAATGCTCAGGGTGTGCTCTATTTCTACCTGTAAAGCTCCTTTGAGCTGCTGGGTGTGGTGCTT
>PVIR01032664.1:0-18611 GCA_004026965.1 Petromus typicus
TGTGCTCAAGCCCCTAAGGGTCTCCAAGTCTGCAGGGAGATAGAGTCTCAATCTTTAGGCTCAGGAAACAGGCACACGGTTCACTTGCCCTAGCCAGACTTGAAGCTCTCCCTTACTGACCTACAAGGTAAGACCCTGTCTCAAAAAAAAAAAAAAAAAAAAAAAATTAAAAAGATTCCTTCAAGTGAGACAAGAGAGTCTTATATCCTTAGGCTTGAAAGAAAAATTCTCCTCAGATATGTAATGACATATTCACAGAATATCTTCTCTGCTTGCTCTGACTGTGACTGTTAAAGTTGGGCAGGGTGATGAGGATGAAGCCCTTATGTGGCAGTGTTTCTCAGTATAAGTGAACACTGTAAGTACCATGCCATCCAAGCAGCCCCCACCGCCCTGCAAGTGGCCTGCGTTTGCTGAGGCCATTGGTTTCGTACAGCTGGACATGAGGAGAGTTATCATAGCTCACTGAAAAGCTCTGCACTCTTGCATTTACTTCTAGTAACATGCCCTTGAGAAGACGACATTCACATCAACTCAAATTCTTTCACTGAGGCTTTAGAAATTTATAACTAGGCAAAAAATTACAACAAAAAATATATTTCCTACTACAAAATTTGGTACAGGAGCTGTTAGAGACAATGCAATAGAAATAACTCAGATAGGGGCTAGGGATTTAGTTCAGTGGTTCCGGCACCTACCATGCAAGTACAAGGGCCCTGGGGCTCATCTCCGGTAACCACATACAACCATGCTGGATGTGGAGACTCACGCCCACCAGCAATCAGAACCACATACCACAGTGCCGGGCGTGGTGGCTCACACCTGTAATTCCAGCACTCAGGAGGCAGAGGCAGGAGGATTGCTGTGAATTCAAGGCTGAGTTTAGGCCCAGCTTGAACTACAAAAAGAAAGACCCTGTCTTAAAAAGAAAGAAAGAAAGAACTCATGTAAAAAAAAAAATGTAAGTAAATGGTAATATTTACCCAGTGGATATGTTTGTTATGAAAAGGTGCCCTGAGTTATGTAGTCTTTCCAGACATGAAAGAGATTATAAGGGTTTACTAGGGAAACAACAAAGCAACACATATGCCAGCAATATTTTGGCTTGAATTATAAAAAGAAACTACACTGACCCTCCTTGTACAAGTCAATTTCTTAAGACTGTAGAAAAGTCCCAGGAAAAAATGCATCTTTATTTTAAAAAGTGCATTTTCATAGCAAAACAGTTTGGTGCATCCATCTATATTTCAGTATATGTTTTCAATACTGTTTCTCAAGATTCTATAATGGACAAAATATTGCAAAGCAATTTAATGATCATACTTTTCACATTCTTTAAGAAATTTATCTGAGTCCCAGTATTATCCAAAATTTACCTTCCAATGGGCCTTGGGATGTACACTAAATGACTCAAAATCTAGAGGAGAAGAAAAAGTTATGTCTTAAATTCTATAAAACTTTGATTAAATTAATTGGTGTCTCATTAAAACTGTCCAGCTTGACAATCAGTAGCTGACAGCTTTGTCTCCTGTGCCAGGAAACATTCAAAACTATTGCCTTTAGATCAAAAAGAATAAAATACAACCATGCCCTTCGGATAAGATGCCTTCCATCCCCCATAACCCTGCACTCTCAGTCAGAGATGGTACTCGTCCCTGCATGAAGAAAGGAAGGGTGTTTTCCAGCTATTGAAAGTTATGAATACTGTCCCTCCACTGATTGCGCTACTCTTTCCTGATCAGAGAACTAGGTGAATGTTTTATACTCAGCAGAGTTTACAGTATTTTTCTATCATCTGTCCTGTATAAATGTTTAGACCATGAAGGAAAAATAATCTCTAAAAACAACATGTTTAGGTTGAAGTGGCATTTTCCTTGGCATGCATTGTCCTCAGGAATGAAGAATTACAGAAAGAATTGCAAGAAAAGGAGGGGTTTAAATACTCTGATATCCTCTATCTTCTTCACTCAACAGATAAGGTAAAACTTTTACAAAATATTTACACTCTTTGAGAAAAGAATAGTTTTTAGACCTCACTTAAATTATCAAGTCTCTTTCATGGCAGGAGTCAAGTATATTACTTAAGAAAAGAAATATAGAATATGTCTTTGTAGCTCACTAGTTTGTAATGGTGTAATAATATGCATTTTATACATTATTTTCAATAATTATACTTATTTTTCATTGTTTTGCCATTTTATTTTTAAAATGCACCCATTTTAGTGCATGGTGTGGTGCTAGAAAACAAATTTCTTCTGTTCTGAATTCAGTCTTAAAACTAATTTTATGCCCTTTCAAGCATGTTATCTAGCTTTTGCACAATACTCTGAATTGACGGTTCTCAAAGTATTTGTGATGAAGAAATATGTTTTTCCAAAACAATCTGTTAAAGAAAGGTGATTTTAGAATAAAAAAGTCTTAAAATTTTGAAACAGTTTCAGACTTTGCAATATTTGCAAGAGTAGTTCAAAGTATTGTAGTATACCCTCCATCTAGTTTTTCTAATATTAAACAAAAAACTAACATTGATATAAAACTATTAATTAATCTGCAGATTTACTTAAATTTCACCAGTTTTCTCATCGGTACCCAGATCCAATCTAGGCTGTCACATTACATTCAGTTGTTACATCTCTGTAGTTCCCAGTTCGAAACATTTATTCATTTTCTACCTTTCATGAGTTCACACCTGTTAGAATGAATATAGAATTTTGATAGTTTGTGACCAATCTAGTTGTAACTACCTGTGGAGGGTGGCAGGTAAGTGAAAGAATATATGAAAAGCGAAGTATTGAGAGTTGACATTCAGGAAGAAAGTATGGGAAAGCATGTTCCTCTTGGAGGGTTAATTTTTTACCCTCCTGACTGGGAGTAGCCAGTTTTTTCTGTCTCATGCCTGACACTTGCTGGCAGGTGGGAGTTGCCGAGCTGTGGGGTTTACTTTGGAACGTAACTGACCAGACACTTCATAAATGAAACAACCTTGTTTATTGTAAGCTTCTGGGGAAAAGGCAGCAAAACCTAGGGGGAAAAGAAGAGGAAGTGGATCGAGTCCTGGCATGCTCCTGTCTCCCCCCTGTACCCAGGCACAGCCCCTGGGTTCATTTCCTGTGACCCCTTCTTTCTTCCTTGGCTAGAAGTGCTATTCTACAGTCTGTCAGGCTGTCTTTTGTCTGAGCTGAGACTAGTGTCTTATTTCTTTGATAGCACCTCACACATTTCCTCCTGCCTGTGGCTCCAACACTACTCTGCATGTGTGAGTGTGTCATTGTTACTATGGAAATTTTCAAGCATATTTATTTTATAGAAAAAGAAAATGCCACACTAAATTTAGGTTGTTTTTTTTTAGGTTTTTTTTTTTTTTTTTGAGACAGGGTCTCGCTTTGTGGTTCAGGCTGGCCCTGAGCTCAGCCTCAAACTCACATCACAATCCTCCTGCCTCTGCCTCCCGAGTGCTGGGATTACAGGCGTGAGCCACCACGCCCGGCACTGTGGTATGTGGTACTGGTTGCTGCTGAGTGTGGATCTCCACATCCAGTATAGTATGTGGTTACCAGGGAATTGAACCCAGGTCCTTGCGCCTGCAAGACAGGCGCCAGAACCACTGAGCTAACTCCCCGGCCCCGCCACACTAAATTTAAATATTCCATGACTCAGTTTTGGGCATTATCAGCTCACAGCCAACCTTAACTCATCTGCGTATCTACTTATTTCTATTTCAGTATACACGTGTAGCTTCTCAATGACTGACAGTAACAAAAGAAAAATTCACTGAAATTAATGAGCTATTGAGCCGGAGATTTAGCTCAGTGATTCTGGTGCCTGCCTTGCAAGTGCAAGGACCTGGGTTTGATCCCAGTAATCACATATGACAATGCTGGGCATGGAGACGCATATCCACCAGCAATCAGCACCACATACCACAGTGCAGGGCATGGTGGCTCACACCTGTAATCCCAGCACACGGGAGGCAGAGGCAGGAGGATTGCTATGAATTCAAGGCTCAGCTCAGGGCCAGCCTGGTCTACAAAAGTGACACCTTGTCTCAAAAAAAAAAAAAAAATTAATGAGCTATCACTGTCCTATACTATACTCTTAAAACAAAATGTAAATATAATATAAATTATTTTTAATGTTACAATAAGATATTTTTGCAGCTCAGGCAAGCAGACTGCCTCTCAGGAGAAATTGCTGTTTGCTCATCCTATAATTGTTAAAATGAGGTTCTCAAAAGTAAACAGTTTTACTGGTGATGTAGCACAGTGATTCCAGCACCTGTTCTGCAAGTGCAAGGTCCTGAGTTCAATCCCCAGTATAAAAAAAAAAGAGTAAAAAGTCTTTCTCTTCTGTAGAATATATTATAATTTTACAGAAGAACTTATTTAATGAGACAATATAATCACTTGTGTGAAGTGCAGTAACAGTATGCTATATGAGGGAAGCTTTGATTTATTAACTCTACTTTGAAATCTTCAAATGAAAATAAAAATATGTTGAAACAATAAGTTAAGGCTTGGTGAACTGTTTCTTTTTAACTGAATGATTCTTCATTTGCATAATCAGTAAGCTAATATTTTCTTTGAAAATTACCATGTTTTCTCTTTTTCTTCCTGCCACAACCTAGTTCATGTCATTATACCTGTTTAGTAACACTCTGGAGTAACCTTCTGTTCTTCGTTTTCCTCAATAATGTATTTTACTCCCAAGAATAAGAATAAAATATATTTTACTGGGCAAGAATTTAAAACTTATTATTTTGATTAACATAACAAATGAAGCAAGTTAAACAAAATACACCTTTCTCCTACTTCTAGGCTATTTGTTTAAGAGCAGGCTATGCATTAACCCTTTTTGCCTTCAACAATCGATTTCAACAATACTTAATACTGGAAGGTGGAGATATTACCATATCTATTTTTGAGCCTTTTCTTCAATCAGAAGTTGAAACTGAGAAGGCCATGGCAGCATTTCAGGTAAAACAAAAAGGTGACACTGTAAGTATATATATATATATACTTTTTTTTTTTTGAGACAGGGTCTTGCCTTTGTAGTTCAGCCTCAAACTCACATCACAGCAATCCTCCTGCCTCTGCCTCCCGAGTGCTGGGATTACAGGCGTGAGCCACCACGCCCGGCACTGTGGTGTGTGGTACTGGTTGCTCCTGGGGTGAGTCTCCACGCCCAGTATTGTTATGTGGTTTCCAGGGATCGAACCCAGGTTCTTGCGCTTGTAAGACAGGCACCAGAACCACTGAGCTATATCTCAGCCCTGTAAGTATATTTTTAATGAAAGTTTTAAAATAAACCAGTAAAATATTTTCAGATTTGCAAAATTTAGTCCTTTGTACATTAGCCCCCTCGACTCCAAGAACTCCACTCTGAGAATTTCTTCACACGTATGGAATTGTATGAGCTACAGGCTCCTCTGCCTTCCTTCCTCTCCTGATGCTTCCAATAGCACTGAGTGGTTGACAAGCAGGTTACACTCATGGCCTAAGTGCGATACAGACATTACCAGAAAAGCACGGTAGTGTCCGAGACAGGTTTTCTAGTGCAGATCCTTGGCTGAGCACCTCCTTTCTTCAACTCTGAAATGAGTATATGTATTTAGGGTCTTAGTTTTATTCTCTTTTTATTTTGATCGCATAACTTCTAGAAGTATTTTCTCTGAATATACACCTTGAGGATGTGAATTTTACAACACAGGAGGAAGACAGTGCTGTCACTGTGGGGGCAAGTACTCTTAATTCCTCACTTCTTTTATTGGATCTCTTTAAATACCCTTTTCATCCTCCTAAGCAATATTCCCCATGGGCTGGGAATGTAGCTCAGCGGCACTGTGCCTGCCTGGCAAGTGCAAGATCCTGAGTTTAATCTCCAGTACTGGAAAAAAAATTCCCCACCAGGGCCAGAGATTTAACTCAGTGGTTCCGGCGTGCCTGTCTTCCAAGTGCAAGGACCTGGGTTGATCCCCAGTAACCACATACAATACTGGGTGTGGAGACTCACCCCAGCAGCAATCAGCACCACATACCACAGTGCCAGGCGTGGTGGCTCACGCCTGTAATCCCAGCACTCGGGAGGCAGAGGCAGGAGGATTGCTGTGATGTGAGTTTGAGGCTGAGCTCAGGGCCAGCCTGAACTACAAAGTGAGATCCTGTCTCAAAAAGCTGAAAAAAAAAAAGTTCTCCACCAAATGATAAGAGTGTAGAGAAGCTGAGGAGAAAATGTTCAATGACTCTATGTATCCTTTTGTTTTTAGATTATTGTATTGGCCAAAGTGATCATAGATGTGGACCACATTACTCTGTCTGCCAGAGGTGTTACTATTTTAGTTAACAGTCTGTACTCAGATCAACATCAGACTATTATCCTGACAGGTAAGAAATGACCAGCACAAACTGTCTACACACAAAACTATTTCCAGAATGGTTTTTGGTGACTCGAGCAATAGTAAAATAATAAGCCTTATACTATGTCACACAAGTTGAGACATAAACTAATGTTAATCTATGAGGAACGCCAGAGCCAGTCTTCAACTCACAGTAGGCATCCAGGTTGGTCCCTGAAAAGGAGTAGAGTTAACTCTAAACGTGGCCTTTTAGCTTTCTAATTACTTATTCAAACTCCCAATTGTTTTTTCCCAAGATATAAAGTGAGAATTCCACTATGAACTACCAACAAGATGTGCCCACTAATGTACCCTGGTAGTAGATGATTGCACTATTTTTCTGTCTGGTTTACTGTGGACAAACTGTGCACAGCTGATAGTATTGAAGTGTTCTCTGTGTTGGTGTGCAACATAGCAAAGCAAAATAGTCCAGCAGAGTTCCCAACATGCTATTAATCCTGTAACTTTCTCTATGCCGGGCCAGCTCACACAAAATAGGTGAGTAGTAATGCTTATGTGACTTGATATATCACTTCCCAAAGCAGTGTAAAATAGTGTTACAATGGCAGCTGATAATAAATAATAAATAAGTAAATATTATTTTTCTAAACTGAAATATTCTTTTTCTAAACTGAAATAATTCTTTTTCTAAAGTGAAACCATTGATGAGAATAAAAGAAACTGGAACTTACCATAAATTACATTATTATGGAGTATATTTTCATGGCAAGGGAAAAAGTTAAGCAAATAAAAAATTTCTGATAAAACTAGCTGGGAAAAAATACATGAAAGAAATTATTAAATAGAGTTTCATCAAAATAATAGTATTAATTCAGTGTCATGGTAATTCTGTGACTGAGAATAACTCCAATGGGTTAATCTTTTATGCATGAAATGCATTACTCTCTATATTTCTGTTTTTGGACGTTTGTTTCCACTGTCGGGGGGAAATTGAATCTCAAACGTCCCTGGACTTTCTCTGCCCTCTGGCCCATAGTCCTACACATGTCCAGTGCCACAGTGTATCCGGGCATCTCAGGCTGGCCAGGATGGTCAGAAACTGTTTGCTCAGTGCCCAAGGTGACATGAGTCCAGAAGAGGCTCCGAAGGCACACAAGTGTCACAGAGACCGGGAGTTGTGTTGCCAGGTGCCAAGTTTTCCTTTGTGCATCTTTTAACTTCTCTCCAAGGTTCCTGCTTTTACTCTTCTGAGCTCTACACAGCCACGTCCTTCCTACTTTCTCCACCTCTCCCATCAGCTTCCCAGCTCTTTCTTTCCAACTTCAAAGGCATGTTTTTTAACTTCATGGAGTTACCTCCTGGCAACTTCTGCTTTTGCCTACTCCTTCTCCACCTAAGGGAGAATTCCTCAGCTTCTATTAGCAACCAGGAAAAAGTACAAGAGAACAAAACTTACTTCATATCTAAATATAGAATCCACCCACAAATGTAGAAATACATTTATATCTTAAAATATGAGTGCAATTGTATCAAGTGGATGGCTACACAGTTATTTTAATTCCTGAGGACTTTGTCATGTTCAGTCCCGAAACACTTTTTTTATGGTTAGAACTTCAATTATTTTAAATTTAAATAAGCAATCCATTCCTTGATTCTATAATATTACTAAGGTTTTAAAGTCATTTGAACTGCAAAAAGAACATACTAAATTTTCTTATGACATTCAGTCATTACTTTGTCACTAAAAAAAACCCTCAAAGTAAAATATATTTGAAGGCAAAGTAAAATATATTTAAAGAAAGCCTTTGTAATTATGATGTCTGTATATAATGTATCGATAAAGATTTGAATTTAAAAAAGAAGAAGAAAGCCGTTGGTTTAAAAAAAAAAAATTCTACTCTTAAAAAGACCTTTTTATGGCCAAGGGTTTAGCTCAGTGTTTACGGTGTCTGCTTGGCAAGCTCAAGGTCTGGAGTTTGATTTCTGGAAACCACATACAACAATGCCAGGTGTGATGGCTCACGCCTGTAATCCCAGCACTGGGGAGGCACAGGCAGGAGGACTGCTGTGAGTTTGAGGCTTACCTTGGCTGCATCATGAGTTCAGGGCCAGCCTGAACTAAAGTGAGACCCTGTCTCAGAAAACTTAAAAAAAAGACCCTTTTAATTTTTATTATTTGTGATAGAAAACCAAACCATAATTTGTAGGAAAGTTTATTCATTTACCGGTATGTGCTTTTTCTCACTTCTTTTACCAGGAGGATAAAGCTATATACAAATTAACAAAAGCACAACCCATCATCTTATCACTTAAATAACACAATCATGTTTTCTGTTTGATTTGTAGGGAATTTAATAGCTAGCCTGGCTCACTCCAGAGTTGGCATTCCAGAAGCATTTATTACACTTGGAACAATCCAGCGACTCTGCTACCACTTGTACTCAGGAAGAGAAGAGGTAAAAACAAAACTCATTTTAAAACTGACTATACTAAAAATAATGTAAATTGCGACTCTCATCCCTTGCAAGACTAGGATGGGAGAGGCTGGGGCCACAGGTGGTAGAAAACATTTACTATAGTCTAGGAAGGTGTTGACCGGTGCTGTTGCAGAAAAGGCTGAGGTCTTTATGTTGGATTTAATTCCAGGGACACTTCCCTCAGTCAGGGCTGAGTGGATGGCAGGACAACCAGGTATTGTTTGAAGACAGTAATGTTGTGTTCAACAGGATTCAGTGCCTTTGGCTTTGTTAGAAATGGTCCTGTGGGTAAAATTCATGAACAGGTCATGGAATCAGAATAAAATATATATGTTTATACTTGAAAGGGACTTTTGACATTATTTTCAGATAGGGGAAGAAATGGTATTCTTTAAGATATGACTAGTGGTTAGCCACCCAGTGATGCTGTGGTTTTTGTGTATAACTTACAAGGTGGAAAATTAATGTTCTGCTTCAGATTAACCACTCAGGGGCAATGTAGCCTTTAGAGAAACAATGGGAAAATAACCACAACTGTAACTATGAAAGTTCTCCTCAGGTTGACAATTATATACTACAGTTTATACTGTTATCTCAAAATTAAATGAACTTTTTAGAACTAAGTAGTCATATTAGCCATCTACCATTCTGATGCTTACAAATAGGGCATCAGGAGTATTTAAACTCCAAGACTTACATAGGATTTTACTAACAAAAGCAGTACTGACATAGGGTGAATAGATGTAACTCCCAAACCTACTGGATCTCCAGAATGTGAGCTTGTGTTCTCTAAAATCGAAGAATGAATTCTAGGAACTATGAGGCTCGAACGGAGCCTTCCGGGAGACGCACCCCAGAGAGACTCGCAGTCAGGATATCGATGCAACAGGAAGAGGTTTATTCTGGGGCCAGCACGCTGGGACCGTCCTAACACGCAGGAAAGGGTGGCCCCGGGCTACAGAATTTTACAAATTTTATACTCGATTTCTAGCTTAAGCAAGGGGGTCTTCATTTCATTGGCTTAGCGAGCTAACTTTTGAATTTATTGGCTACATTTTCAACTTAAGGCAAGGTGTCTTTATTTCATTGGAGGGTAATTTTTACACTGCTTGTGGTTTTAGCTTCCTCATAGTTGGGATTCTTAGTAAGTCACTATCTCTTTTTGCCATCTGTTTCTGGGAATGGGAGTTGGGGCCTGCCCTAGATTTTTGACCTTACGGAACAGAGGTTGAGTAAGAAAAATTCATTGAAAGATAACTTCTAAGAAAAATAGGAGGAGCCTGGAAAACGGGTTGCTCATCCACCCTGCTTTCCCAAGGTGTTTTATTGAGCAAAGCCAGCAGGTCAGGTGGGTTCAAGATGAGATAAAACTGTAGGACCCAACGAAAAATTACAAGGTGGGCATGAGGTGGGACAAAACCATGACCAACTAGTAAGATTACGAGCACAGGGCTGGGGATTTAGTTCAGTGGTTCCAGCACCTGCCTTGCAAGTGCAAGGTTCCAGGTTTGATCCCGAGTAACCACACACAACAATACCGGGCGCGGTGATGCACACCTACCAGCAATCAGTACAACATACTACAGCGCCAGGTTTGGTGGCTCACATCTGTAATCCCAGCACTTGGTAAGCAGATACAGGAGGATTGCTGGGATCAGAGATGAGTTCAGGGCCAGCCTGAACTACAAAGTGAGACCCCGTCTCAAAAAACAAAAAACAATAACAACAACAACAGAAGATTACAGGTACAGTCACCCAGGCAATATTGATTAAATGGTGATCAAGTAGTAAATTAAGTCACCTACAAGGAATTTTTGGGAAGAAAGTGGGCTCCGGAGATTCATGTCCAATTATAATATCAATCACTGCTATTCACCTCTAAGGGACCTAGCATCTCTTTCTTTTTATAGTGGTAACTAGTGAATTGCTTCAATTGTTTTTGTAAAAAGCCCAGCTTTGTTTAACTGCCTTATAATAATTTCTAACTTGGGTATGTGTAGTAGTACAATGATTATAATTAAAGATTTAAAAAGAAATTTGTTCAAATTGGTCTCCAAATTAAAAAACAAAAACCATGTTAGTACTGGAATTGATTCATCGTATGAATACATTGATGATATAGAAAGTTCTAATTGAAGTGTTTATCGAGTACCTCACAACTCCTTTGTGATCTCACTAAAATATCTTTCTGGGATCTACACTGAGAGGGATAAACTGAATATCTCTCACACACACACACACACACACACACACACACCCATGGTTTAACTTTGTAAAATTTGTTAAGTTGTAAATTTGTTAAGTTTGTTAAGCCAGTGCTCTGCAGCTTTTGTGAAAAGTGAGACTGGAATCTCTGACTCGGCTCTCTGGAGTTCAGAAGTACCTTGGTTATTAAAAGGTTGTTATTCTCGCCTCCATGATAGCTGGGAATCTGTGCATCCTTCTAACCAATGGAGCCCATAATCTGTAAACTGTACTAGCCAATGAGACTTGTAAGATTGTAATCAATGAAATGAGACTGAAATGTAACAAGGGCATAAAGGGCGGCTCCCTGTCGGCTCCTTGATCGGCGTCTTTCTGGAAAGATCCCAGGCTGGCTCACCGGTGGTAAAATAAAAGGTGCGCACTTGGCTTCTGAAACTCCTGGGTGTAACTTCCATTCTCCTGGACTGGGTGCACCGACCTCCCAGCCGAGCCTGAGCTCTGCCACTTCAAAACGAATGGAAGTAATATCCACAAGAGAGATTTCTTGACCTGCTGCTCAGGTGAGAGGCGAAGCTATGTGAAAGAGGCTGGGTTAGCCATAGTACCAACTTGCTTCTGAGTGTGCCTCTTCCTTTTCTTAAGGGCTTAAGCAGTTATTTCTCCAACTTCAGGATGTCCCAGAATTACCCGAAAGATGGTTGTATCGTTGACTTCGAGGCCCCATTCCCAGAATTCCTGGCTCAGTACCTCTGAGGTGGGCCCTAGACACTATTATTCTAACAAGTTCCCAGCAGCTGCAAGTGCTGATCCAGGAACCAAGGAAACGAAAAAGAGTTCAAGGTGTGGGAGACACTGACGTACAGAGCAGCTGGGGGCCAAGGCGAACAGGGGGGCAGCTCTGAGGTACCATGTGTGAGCTCGGTTTTCTGTTCATTTTATACTACCAGCTGTCCAAAGTATCCATGATATGAACAACCTCATGACTTAAATCACAGGAAAAGTGTACTTCTTTTAAGAGTGAATATTTTTCCTAGAGTCCCGTGGCCAATATCTAAGGGCCTTTTTCATCCTGAGCATGAAATGTGCTTTCCTGTTTTGGCCTACACTGGGCCTTTTGTTTCACAGTTTCCTTTGACAATCACTTGAGCAGTTTGGAAAAACCCTGAAGCCTGAAGCTGCGGCTGCACTGTAGAATAATTCAGTGAGATTCTAGCGCTGGGACCGAGGCTTTAGGGTCAAAGCCACGCAGGAGGTTCCAGTGCACAGCCAAGGTCGCGACTTCAAACGTTCTCAGTTTCAATTTCAAAGATTCTTACTTTGGTTGTACATTAAAAATAATAACCTGTGGGGTGGGGGATTTAGCTCAGTGGTTCCGGCGCCTGTCTTGCAAGCTCAAGGACCCGGTTTCGTCCCCGGTAACCACATACAATACTGGGCATGGAGACTCACGCCCAGCAGCAATCAGTACCACATACCACAGTGCCGGGCGTGATGGCTCATGCCTATAATTCCAGCACTCGGGTGGCAGAGGTAGGATTGCTGTGATGTGAGTTTGAAGCTGAGCTCAGGGACAGCCTGAACTACAAAGCGAGACCCTGTCTCAAAAATAATAATAATAATAAAATAATAATAATAATAATAATAACCTGTGGCACTGATTCAGATCTCACTGGTGGACACCTGTCTAAAATGTTTGGTGATTCCGGAATGCGGTCAAGATTGCAAACTCTTATCATCAGTGGCAGAGGACAGCCTTCTCTGAAGATGTGTGTGGTTAAGCGCCCAACGAAGCATCACTGTCAGTTTACAAGCACCTGTGTTGTACCTAGCTACGGGCTCACCTGCAAAGTAGTTATAGGAGCATAGGTTAGACATTTTAAGAATAAA
The DNA here is from genome assembly GCA_004026965.1 of Petromus typicus. Taxonomy (NCBI): domain Eukaryota; kingdom Metazoa; phylum Chordata; class Mammalia; order Rodentia; family Petromuridae; genus Petromus; species Petromus typicus. Next base: position 12,922 of record PVIR01032664.1, read on the forward strand.
GCTCACTGGTTAAGAAAGAACTGTTAGGGGCTGGGGATTTAGCTCAATGATTCTAGCACCTGCTTTACAAGTACAAGGACCGGAGTTTGATCCCCGTTAACCAAGTAAAACAAGGTCGGACGTGGTGACTCACACCAACCACCAATCAGTACTACACACCGCAGTGCTGAGCACCTGTAATCCCAGCACTTGGGAGGCATAGTGAGCTCTGGGCCAGCCGGAACTACAAAGTGAGACCCTGTCTCAAAAAAATAAAAAACAAAACCAAAAACAAAAACGTTGTTTCTTCCTCATCTAGGTTCGTACAGCGTGCTCTTGTGCTCTTGGATACTTAACTTATAATGCAAATGGTTTCCGCATTCTGTTAAAGGAATGCAGGAATAAACCTAATCAGTTCCTTCGTATAAAAAATAATATCAGCCGAGATGCAAGTATCAATCCAGCATTTTTAAAGGAATTTCAAATGCAACAAGAAGTTGGACTTCCTTCTTTAAGGTATTGTGCCTATATCTGAAGTTGTAATAGTGAATTACTGATAGAAGAGAATTTATGAAAGTTCTGAGAAGATGATGTATGGGGAGTTATCTTTGATAGGAGCCCATCTTTTGTATACTGAAGTGTAAACTTTATGCTCAATATCCAAATGCCAAAGCCTCTTTATGATGGAGAGCTCTTACTATGTTTCCCAAATTGACCTAGAACTCTTGAGCTGAAACGATCTTCCTGTCTCAGCCTCCCAGGAGCTGGGGCTGGAGATACAACCTTCTGTGCACATCTCAGACCCTGCTTTAACTCCAAGTCTGCATCATCATTGTGGATCCAGATAAGAATACAGCAGTACCTTGGGAACCCTGTGTGGCCAGACTGTTTTATAGTTCTCGCGAGGCTGACTGCAACCCTGTCTGATCCAACACTCCATTTTTCACTAGACTAGAAATACATGTGGGGATTCAGTTAGGCAGGAACACAGCCACAACTTTAGCTTCAAATGTGTCTTCTGACCTCATCCAAGACCAGGCAAACTCCAAGGTGAAAAAACAGCTCAAGCAGACTCATGTTTCTCCCTTCTCTTTCTTCTTCCTGGCTGCCATGGGCCACACAACTTTCGCACAGTTAGCCTAAATAGCAACTTTGTGGGAACTGTAAAGATGGACTACTTTCTCAGATGTTTTCTTCACAACCCAGCTATATTGTGACTTTGCCATTGCTGAGAGAATGTACCACCTAAGGTACACAATTTAAAGGAGCAAGTGGTTTATTTTGGCTAATGGTTTCAATAGGTCTAGTCCATGGTTTGCTGGCTGCAGGGCAGAAACATGAAGAAGGGCCTGGAATGAGGAAAGAGGCTCATTCCACAGCAGCCAGGAAACAGCAGGGGAAGTGTTAGAGGAAGGGTCCAGACATACTGCCGAGGACTATGCCTCTGTGACCTTCCCAGGCACACCTAGTAGCTCACTTTACTAACTACCTGGATGGCTCTCAGGCCAGTCCAGCTGACCTTGCATCTTAACCGTCCCAAACGTGTCTCTTCTTCCTATCACTTCAAGCACATTAATGTCCCAACTGTTAGGAGTGAATGAAGATAAAATATCCAAATGCACTTCATTTCATACATGTTACCTAAAATATATGAAATACATTAGGCAGGGAAGATGGTACCTGGTGTCTTCATTTATCTTATTATTTAAAATGTTTCCCTTTTAGTCTGGAGAAGAATGGTGGTCCTTCCATAAATCCTGTCTTTAAAAAAGGTAATTTATTTTTCTATTTTTGAGGTAGCTCTTGCTTTTTGTTTTTTGAGACAGGGTCTCACTGCATAGCCCGGCATGGCCTTGAGTTTCCAGTAATCCTACTGCCTCAGCCTCCTAAGTCCTGGGGTTACAGACCTGAGCTACTATGCCTGGCTAGCTGGGCATTTTATAGTGTTTTATTTCTAAAATTGGAAATGCAGAGGCAAGTCAAAAACCCTTTTTTTATCTGTAAGTTTCTCTTCTGCCTCCCATATTTAAGAGCACATCAACAGTTTCTCATGAGGCCTTCCCTACTAGTATCACTGCTTCTTCTTAGCCAACCACAGAAATGTCATTAAATGTGGATACCTCAGTGACCTTGCTACTGTTCTATTTCATATACAACTGTCTATAAATTCTTAGAGCAGAGTCTGTTTTCCACTGATATCCTATATAGTTTTGTACATAATTAAAAGCTCTGTGACTTGTCTGAGGAAGTAAAAGTCTAAATCCTATAACTCATCCCTTCCTTTCAGACATTTAATAGGAAATATATGTTACTTATTAATATCACTCATGTATATGTTTATTGGTCTGTGCTTAATAAAGAATCAAAGTCAGGGTTTTTTTAGTTTTTTGAGACAGGGTCTCGCTTTATAGTTCAGGCTAGTCCTGAACTCAGCCTTGAACTCTGCAATCCTCCTGCCTCTGCCTCCCAAGTGCTGGGGTTACAGGTGTGAGCCACCAAGCCTAGCACTGTGATATGTGGTACTGATTGCTGGTGGGTGAGTCAACACGCTCAGCATTGTTGTATGTGGTTACTGGGGATCCAACTAGGGACCCTGGGCTTGCCAGGCAGGTGCCAGAACCACTGAGCTAAATCCCTGGCCCCCAAAGTCAGTTTTACTTGGTATGTTGTCCAATAGTCAGGATGAAACTATCCAGGCAAAATCAGTCTTCTAGAATCAGAAACAGAACAGGAGAGGCAGGAGGGGGCCCTTCATTTACTCGGAGAGTATCTGCAGGGGGCTTGGTATGGGTATGCTGTATTTCTCAATATCACAGGTAGTAGGATATTTTTCTATAGCTTTTTAATAAAATAATTTATGCAAAAGGATAAAGTCAGTCCTACTCTTTCTTCACATTAACACTGGTTTCTAACAGCAGTATTAAGCAGTAATCGTCTAGTGAAGTTCTTATAGGTTTGTAGTAACATAAGAAAAAATAAAGACCATATAAGAAATGGCTGATAAAATTAATTTCATAACATGTCAAGTCTAGCATTTTAAGATAATGTCTTTTACACTTTTTGTTGGTGTTAAAGTAGTCACAGTGGTTGGCATTTATTTTTTTAACTAGGGCCAATTTGGCCTACTGAGAATCTGTTGAATCATACTCTAATCCCCAATAAGTCTGGGTCTCTAGTGTTAATCTACAGGTCTGGGAAATACTGAACTCTTTTCTTACTATGTTTTAGTTATGGAAAAAACAGAAGTGTAGAACTGGAAGTAGTGAGATTATACCTAGGTCCCTTTGTCTTAAGAGATATTTAACTATGGTCCTCTAACTTCTAGGGAAAGAGCACCGAAGAAAAGCAAAACCTAAAATTCAACCAAAAGATTCTTTGACTTTAATCCCTCCTGTAACTAACTTCATGGGACTCTTCAAAATGACAAAACAGAGCAAAGTTTCCCACAATATTTTTTCTTTTTCATCTGCAATTTCATCAGATATCATTAATGTATCAAGACCAAGAATAGTGTTTTTGAACCAACTTGGGAAAAAGGAGCCAAAAGTTAACCCAGAGCCTGGGGAAGGCTAATAAAAGAGATCTTACTATGAAAAGATTCTGAGCAGTCTTCCTAAAAATTGTTCACAAATTTTTAAAATTATGGTAAAATACTATGGCATAATGGAGCAATTGTTTTGAATGGAAGTTCTTTTTTTTTTTTGAGACAGGGTCTCACTTGTAGTTCAGACTGGCCCTGAACTCGCTATGTAGCCCAGGCTAGCCTCAAACTCACAATAATCCTCCTGCCTCTGCCTCCCCAGTCCTGGGATTACAGGCATGAACCATCATACATGGCTGAATGGAAGTTCTTAATATTGATACTAAATAAACTTTCCTTAGCATTTCTACTGGAATTTAACACAAGGTCAGAGTTAATGGTTTCAAAAAATAAGTAGAATTTCTGTAACAGAATGCCTGTATGTAAACCTATTACTCTTTATTAACTGATATGTGTGTGTGGATATATATACACATGCACACTTATCTCAAGAATCAAACTGATTATATGTGTATATATATATATATATATCTCCAGAATTAAAAACATTTTAAAATCAGCATGCTAAGTCAGAGGCCTGACTCAATGTAGTCCACATATTAGCACTCGTTTTAAATACCTTAATGATAAACATTACAAACATATGAGATTTATTTAAAAACACTTTCTTAAGAATAAAATGTGACATCAATGTTCATCGGGTACACAAGGACGGTTACAAAATGTGGCCACTAGTGTTGACCATGTTCCATGTGGACCCAGCGTCTTTGGTTTAGGACTGGAAAGAATGATGTTCTTTACAGCCTGCAACGATGTAATGTCTTCAAGCAAGAAGCACTGCTTCCAAAAGCTGGGAGTCTCCGTGTACGCCTGCTCCCACTTCACAGCGGCAGACGGACTGCACAAGTGCGAGCTGGGCTTCACTGTCTTCTTTAATGCCCTTTCTTTTCTCCATCTGTTTCATTTAACTGCCTTCATTCTGAAGGTCGTGCTATAATCCATTGTTCACCTGGGCCACAGAACTGTGAAACATACGTTACTAATTAGGAGTTATTTTGCCCAAAGGCCTAAACACAGTAATAATGACAGCAATGATGGTAGGGGCTACATGTACTAAGGGCTTTTTCTAAATCCAAAGCGTAGGCTCTTAACCAGTGCAAACAAAGAGACCTCTAACTTTTCAAATTAAATCCTAAATTATGTTAATTAGTTTTAACTATCTGATGGATAAGCAAATGCAAGTGGGAAAAAGAATGTTTATTACTGGAAAAAGATAAATATTAGGAACTATTCATCAAAATAAAAATTCATATGGATGGAAGGAGGAAGCCACTGTCGACGTTAAATAAAAAGCTCTAGAGAGTACCTAAAGCTCTAGAGAGTACCTTGAGTTCTGAAACTATCATCAGTTTGAAACTATATTTTAAAAGTATTTTCAGATTGAAGAGCAAGGCTTCTTTCTAACCACAGATAGTCCCTGAGTGTGCTGGCTTAGCCAGACAATCCACCAACCCTATGATTTAGAATTTTTCTCCAGCTGACTCCCATAGTGATTATTTTTATTATACCATATTTTCTGTATGATAAAGACTTACAGGGTTTCAACAATTTACTTGCCTCTTAGCTAAATTAAGAGATCACTTCGGCACATATATTTACTCATAAAGAGTATTAGCGGGCCGGGGAGTTGGCTCAGTGGTTCCGGCGCCTGTCTTGCAAGCACAAGGACCCGGGTTCGATTCCCCGGTAACCACATAATACTGGGTGTGGAGACCCACACCCAGCAGCAACCAGTACCACATACCACAGTGCCGGGCGTGGTGGCTCACGCCTGTAATCCCAGCACTCGGGAGGCAGAGGCAGGAGGATTGTGATGTGAGTTTGAGGCTGAGCTCAGGGCCAGCCTGAACCACAAAAGCGAGACCCTGTCTCAAAAAAACCTTAAAAAAAAGAGTATTAGCATTTCTCTCTTTCTTCTTCTTCCCTCTTTCCTCATATCTAAGTACTGAAATGCCTAAAGCTACAAAAGGCTTTGAGTTTGCTCACTTTCTGTAACAGTAGTTACCTTTCTTTATATCATGAACTCAATTTTGATATGCATGATTATAGCATCTGGAATAATTTTCAAACTTTGAAAATATAAAAACACAGATTATGGGTATCCCTATTC